>ML685776.1:214864-507992 GCA_007922175.1 Pelusios castaneus | reverse complement strand
CACTGTATGTGTAACCTCTTATCCCCAGCCCTAGGTGCACTTTCTTTCTCCTCCATTACACTGTATCTGTATGAAAACTTTAAATCATTGCATATTTTTTCTAGATAACAATGAGTGTGGTTCACAGCCATCACTTTGTGGATCAAAAGGAATCTGTCAAAACACGCCTGGAAGTTTCAGCTGTGAGTGTCAGAGAGGCTTCTCTCTGGATTCTACTGGATTAAACTGTGAAGGTAAATTTTGAAGGCTCTAAATTCTCTACTAAGGCAGAAATCTGCAGTTTTTACTTACATGAGTCGTTCTTCTGAAGTCAAATGGAGTATTTGCATGAGTTGCAGAATCAAGCCCTTTAGCCTAAAGAGCAGACATGGAAAAATCAGGAATGTAGTTCAGAAAATGTGTATCTATGAATTGCTTATCTTTCTGATTTGTTGTATGTACTCAGCTCCATTTGCAAGTAGTAGCTTAAGCAGAGCCCTGAATGCTCTGCAGCACAATGGGAACTGCAGCAGTAGCCCCCCATTCCATTGCAACAGTAATTGATACTGTCTCCTGCCCCCTACATGCAAACACACCCACTTTAACTCATCACTGAAAAGGCTCAAGACTTGTATAATGATTATTTCTGAAGCTACGGTGTAATTATGCTTTTCAAGTAGCCCAGCTCCACTCCCTGAGCTCCCATGTTATCCAGAAAGCCCAGTTCAAAACCCGCTTCCCAGCCCTTCTGCCCATATGCACTAATTAAGTGGAAGCAACTCATCTCAGTTGCTGCATGTTCTTTCAAAGCAACCTAATTATTTGCCTACACTTCTGGGAGGAAGCTGGGCTCTAGTTCTGGCTCCATGGAGAAATGAAAATATTTAATGACAGAGTTTTGGTTTCAATAAGTTTTGCAACTCAAACAAAGGATCAGTTTAGAAATAGTCAAAACAATACATTTTTGATATATTTTTAAATGAAAAAAATTCCTGTTTTCTGTTTTGAAACAAAATTTAAGCAAATTAATTGTTTTAAATGGTTGAAATGAAAGCACATTTGAAATGACCTGAACCAACATTTGTTTTCAGTTTTCTATTCACAAAAATTTGATATTTCAACTTGTCATCCCAATTCCAAATAGGAAAACAATGTCCTGACAACCTCTAACTGAAATTCAGTCCAGAAAAATTAGAGCATAGGCGGCAACTGCAGCTAGATCCCAGTGGGGCAGTGCAAGACTTAAAGTGTTGTGTGCCTGACTGCAGCAAAGTAAAGAGTTCCATGGCAGAAATGTTGAATTCTCTGGCGTCTTAGAAAAACGCCAAATTCTATAGCTATTACTTCAGACTCTTTGCAGGCTCAGGCATGTGACACTGCATCAGTTAACCTCAAAAAAGTGAACTGAGTATAATCTTCACACTAGAAACATGCTATTTTACATGAAAGCTGGAATTTTGAAAATATGTAAATTCCACAGGACCCGTGGAATATGGATGGCCCTGAGAGTAAGGTTTTTAACCTGAAACATGTGACAATAACATAAAGCAATGTTTTAGAACGTGATGAAAAGTGTTTTCGCGGTCACTGTTTATAAACAGCCAGAATAGGAAGATTCATACATAATCGTAATCATAAAAAGCATGTTAAGGTATTATAGAACAGGGGGTGACATGCTAGTTTGAGAGAAATATCCTGATGCTGCTTTTTTCTCCTCATAGCAACAATGATGCTAACAATTTACTCACATAAGCTGCGTCTACACTTGTAAATTAAGTCAACTTAAGCTTGTTTAAATCGACTTAATTTACCCTGCGTCTACACTAGTTTCCTTAAGTCGACTCAGACCAGCCTCAGAATCAAGCTATTTGGACTCACTGCAGAGTGCATTGCGTTTGGTGCAGAAAGCACCCCCAGCACCATCATCTTCCCAGCACTGCCTGCCATTTCCGGTGCCGAAGAAGAAACTGAAGAAGGTACATGCTGCACAGGTGTGCTTGCTGGCACCAAAGAAGGGCACGGGGACCAAGCGAGACGTGCATTGGGCTGTCTGTCTCCACCAAACCTTGGGGTTCTCTCACCCATCCAGATCTTAAGCCCAACACACTAGGCCTGCTGCCAAGTCCGGGGAGGAGCCAGAGCCCTGCGCACCTGGCAGTGTCTCCTACATCATAGGTTTTCCAGGTGAGGAAAGACATCTTGGAAATCCCAGTTCCCCCAATGCCTCAAGAAGGAAAACCCCTGCACTGCCAAGCACTGTCTTCATCCATGGGGCCTTCCAGAGGGAACCTGGCAATTAGACCACAGCATTCCCCAACACCAAGGTATCAGTCCCCAATTCGCCAGCAGTCTTCAGAGAGATGGCACCGGTCGCTAGAACACCACTGGTCCCTCACGCCCCTGGCACCAGTCCCCGAATTCTTGGTGCAGATCTCCAGCATCCCAGCCCCAGTCACTGGGCCCATACAAGAAGTCCAACAAGAAGAGCTGGTTGGGGGATGCACAGTGCTCAGAATGCCACCACCACTCTCCTGCACTGAAGGACCTGCATTCCCTCCACAGCGCGGCAGTGCAAGCAGCTTGGGCATCTCTGTGGTCCCTGAGGAGCAGTTCAGACTCGGAGGTGATTGAGCCTAAAAAGTAACTTGCTGCCACCGCTGTGGGCTATCCCACCGCTGCTGGGATACGACCCAATGGCCCATGTCTTGGCAGTCTTGGAACCTGTGGAGACTCCCTCTGACTGCAAGTTCACGAGGATACTCTCTGTCCGTAGTCTCAGTGCAGCAATCATTGGTGGCCGCTCGCTTGGCACCCAGTGTATGTGGATGTGGATTCAGACCAGGAAGAACTCTCTACAGTGTACCCAAAAGGGGCTACTCTACCTAGGGAGAACAACCCTATTCCTCTGCCTCTATCAGCCTCATCCTTTTTTTCATAGAATCATGCATGTATGCAATATTTAGAAGACACAGCTTAGGTTGTTACTGTGTATAGGCCCAGTCCTGCAACTCTTACTAAAGCAAATGGTTAGCCCGTGACCTATCTGTGACTTTCACTAAAAACAATGGGATGGAGGGCTGATGGGGACAATTGAAGCCCAAAGAGGGGGTGGATCCAGTACCCACTGCCCACAGCATCTCAGGGCTCTAGGGCCTCTGATGCTCTGCAGCAGCTGAAAGCATTGGTCCTGCCACCCCAGGACTGAAGTTGAAAATATCCTGGAGGTCTTTGTCATAGAGGTCATATGGATTCTGTGACTTTATCTTATCCTTAATCATAGTTATTGATATAAGTTGTGTGTACTGGTGGGGTTGATTTGCTTGTTTGTTGGCAGTTTGGCAATTTCTTCTTCCACATTTTACCAATTTTTTGCAGATGTTGATGAATGTGATGGAAATCACAGGTGTCAGCATGGCTGCCAGAACATCCTGGGTGGCTACAGATGTGGGTGCCCACAAGGGTACATTCAACATTATCAGTGGAATCAGTGTGTTGGTAAGAATAATCTCTTTTTGATGCAGTAATCCAGAAGTTACATAAAAATGACAAAATGCTGAGTATTTTAGAAACCCTACAAACACCTTTCAAGGTTCAGAGATACCCAGGAGCGTCACTGGTGCTGGGCCCACTGGCCTGGTCCAGCTGCGACACAGGGCTGGCTCCTGGAGCCAGCGGCGGCAGGATTCGGCCCTTGCCGCTGGCAGCAGGAGCCTGATTTGGCCCCCGGACCAGGCTGCCAGCAGCAGGATCCGGCCCCAGCTGAGCCTCCAGCCATCAGCGGCAGGAGCTCCGTCCGGCCCCAGGTCAGGGACCCGGGGCTGGTTGTCGGCAATGGGAGCCCGATACAGTTCCTCAGGGTCTGCAAGGAGCCTGGAGAGATGCCAGGCCCGAGCCCTGTGCGTTTTTTTGGGGGCAGTGAGATATCTACGTCAGTTCCTTAAACTCATGTGGCCATTCTCTGATTTCTGATGCAAAAAGGGATATCATTACATAAAATCGTGCCAGCTGAATGTTACTGCCTTGTAACAGGAGGGAAAGACACAGAAATTAAAAATAACTTCCACTGAAGACCTGTAAAGCCCTAGCTAGACAACAGTTAGCACTTTACAGCTATGGATTAAATAGATATAGATTACCATAAATGTACAGACCATTCAATTGATATATACACAACAGCAATAGATGCAAACAAAATTAAGTAAAGACAAAGAATAACTCTAAGGATCAGCTTCTCCTCTACCCCCAAGCACTTAAGATACTGTAAAACAGAATTAGCAAAAATACACTAAAAACGTACTCAAACACCAGGTGTTTTAAAATACGAAGACAAGTAAGTGAAGCGATCCATATATCTTTTATGGCAAGAAGGGACGGAAAGATGATCAAATGTAAAGTTAGCAGTAGCCACTCAAATGCATTTTTGGGAGAAAAACCTCAATTGTGGTTTTTGAAAGAAATGACATTACATAACATCACTTCTAAATCACGGATTCATAGCTATCCCAAAGACTGTGACGATCAATATAGGTAAGAATGAAAGCAATATGGCTCAATATAGTTTATATAGTAATCTGCAGAAATTATTACCAATGTCACCTTTCTATGTGCTTTTTAAAATAACATCCTATAGCAGGGATAAAAAAAAATTATGCCATGGATAAACTTCAAAAGAAAATTATATTGGATGATTACAAAACGATCTATAGAAAACAAATAGCATTCTGTGCAGTTTTATATGATGTTTCCATAAGGATTACCATTTGATATCTGTCTGCTCGGTAATTTATGGCAGTGGTTTTCAACATTTTTCATTTGAGGCAATGGAGGTACAGTCTGTGGACCCCCACGGGTGCATGGACCCCAACTTGATCACCGATGTATGGAATGATTTGGTGTTTTCAGTCTAGTAGAGAAGTGAGGAACCAAATGTGAATTATTGAGGCAGTTATTCTAGCTATTTCAAATATATTGGTTCAAGGTTCGAATACATTGGCAGAGCAATGCATATTCTGTGGCTCATTCTGTATCTGTTCTCTTTAGAAATAGAGGATATTAGTGTGCAGGACCATCAGGCCAACAGACATGCACAATTCACTTTTTAAAAAACCGAAGCATAAAGAATACAGCGTTTAAGCATTAAAAGGGATCTCAAATGCTGATATTGGTATTATGTTTTGTTAGTTTTTCAATTAATTTGAATGTATCCACTCATAATAAAAGGTTACATTTTTATATTGTTGATAAAGTAAAAAGAATAAAATATTGTGAAAATAGGAAATTGGAGGATTGATAATTATTTCAGATTGCTTTATAAATTACAAGAATAGATAGATATACAGTACACAAAGGGCAGTCATTTTCAATAAATGGGAGATTAAAATAAATGAGTGCACAACTGACATCAAAAGTGATTTTTAAAATATCAGAACCTTCAAATTTGCAAGGCCAGACATCAGAACAGCAAGAAGGGTATAAAGAAATGTGGAGGCAAGAAAATTCAGTTCAGGAGAGTTCCCCAGTATCTGGAAATGAGTAGTCCAGTTACAGTTTGAAAGAGAGCCCTAAGAAACTATAGGTATCTGTTTAGGACAGACATGTCAAACTCATTCAGTGTCACGGGCCTCATTGGAAGTCAGGCCAAAGTGTGTCCAGATAGAGTTCCTGACCCCTTCCCAGCACAGTACTACCTGAGGTCCCTGACCCCTTCCCTTGCTGTGCTTGGGGCAGCGTGGGCTCCCCATTCCCCTCCCCAAGCCCACAGCTCCTCTGACACCTTCCCTTTCGCCTGCCCTGAATGCTCCCCTTTGCTACGCTGGCTCCCCAACCTATTCCCCTTTGCTGTGCTGCCCGTTCCCTTCCCTGCATGGGGCTCCATTCTTGTCCCCACCCACCGTTCCTGTGCCAGTTCCCTAACCCTTTCCCCAGCTCCCCGCCCCATGGAGCTGGCTCCCCAGCCTCCTCCCCCCCACTTACCTGGCTCACAGGGGCTCAATCCAGCCCCTGGCCAGGCCATACCCCGCCCTCTGCCACACTGCCCGAGTGTGTTCAGGGCAGCAGATTTTAAAAGGCCCTGGCCAGCTCTCAACAAAACTTCGGCATGGCTAGGTGCCCAGCCTGAAAGCAAGGTGCCCAGCTGGGACGCCCCCACCCCGCTGAAAAAAAACCTGCCCACAGCCCCCACATCTGCAAGCTGCTGGTAAAGGTGCCTGCAGTTTTTACTTTTCGCCACCAGAGGGCAGGCTTCCAATATATTTCTATAGCGGAGGAGCGCCCTCGGCTGACAGAAAGTAAAATTGCAGGCACTTTACCAGCAGCTTGCAGGAAGAGCTGTGCAGGGCTCCCGGGGGCCAAATAAGAGCCCTTGGGGGGCCGAATTCGGCCTGTGGGCCATAAGTTTGGCACCCCTGGTTTAGGAGATGTACATAACATCCGAAAAGGGAGTAGAAGAACCTAATAAAGCAGGGAAATCTAATACAGTTTATTCACTTTAGCCTCTCCTGATGCATTTATGGTCTCTAGCTGTTCATGAACACTCCATTCTTATGTGAAACCTGTTAAGTTTTAAAAGTTTGGAGCTTAAGAGATTTTGTCAAGTTTTTTTGTGGGGTTGAAGGGATGGGAGTTGAATAATTTCCATTGCTCAGCTGCTGGTTTTTGTACAGGATGATAGTGTCTCCAGTGGACATTTTGGAGTCTATCATGATTTGATGCAGTTATGATGTCGATAACTTTGAAAATACAGTTTAAACAATTTAATGAAACACTCAACTATGGTAAAGTAGTCAACTTCTTATAAGCTTTAAAACAGGTAGTCAATTATTTGTCATAAAGGTATGCTTAAAGTCCAGACTTCAGAGAAAACAGTAAAAAAAAAAAAAAAGATTTCAGGATCCAATCAATAGCATATGGTGGTCTGTATCTGGCCCCCAGTCCGCCTACTGACTATGCCTGCTTTAAAATGACCTAATATGTATCTACAACAACAGGATATATCAAGGGATGTGAAGGCTTAAAAAAGTACTAAATTTATATTGAATTAAAGTAATCTTCTAAATTTTGATAAACTTGAAGTCTTATTCCTATTCATGGCAATTTAAAAAAAAAAGTCTATGGAATCACTTCATGTGGTGTACCTAAATATAAATGATAAGATTAATTTTTATTAGATGATAATTCTTTTGCATACTGCAGCTGCACAGACACGGTGATAAAACTGCTTTTTCACCCTTGTTCATTTTGTACCTTCATATCTGATTTAGTTTCCTAATTAGAAAAGACATTCCCCATATAAATGTCAGATCTAATTGTGTCAGAACAACACAATCTGGTTACAAACCTAGCAAATATGCTTTAACTGGCAAGATTCCAGCTCTTCTAAACATGGCTATTAAATACCCAGTAAACTCATGCCACATGAAATTTCTGGAAGTATTTTTAAAATGATGTGCGGTTTAGGGTGTTTTAATGAACATAGATACAGTATATCTGTATGCATACTTTTAACATGTTCATGTAGGATTCTGGTTTCACCTAATTTCTTTCTGGTGAGACATAAGGTAAATTGTAAAATAGAATTCTAGAATTGGGTTTAGAGTAGTTTGCCCTTACAATGAATGTATCACCTTCTCACTGAGGAAAGAGGAAAGACAGTCTTATGCAAACTGGACACAATAAGATTGAGTCTGAATAGGGACTTGGAATGGTTATTGCATTACAAAAAGTAATTGTCCCTGCCTACACATTCTCACCTTCTAATTAACTTTTGTGAATGAGCCTCATTTACCCTAACTGAATTGACTTTGTTAGCACTTGCTCTCCCCATTGTAATGTTTTGCACCCTTGCGTGTGTATATATATCTTCTAATTGCAGCTTTCACTTCATACATCTGACGAAGTGGGCTGGAGCCCACAGAAGCTTATGCCCAAAGAAATTTGTTAGTCTTTAAAGTGCCACAGGACTTTCAAGGTTTTTGCTGTACACAGACTAACATGGTTACCCCTCTGGAACTTGGACAGTCTTGTGTTTTAAGGCACAGAATACAAAATTTCTCACTGTGACTTATAGTGTGTGTTTGATTGGGTCAGTTATTTGCTCTGTAACTCAGTTCCCTAGCTATGAAATGGGGATGTTAATACTTCCTTAATTCCCAAAGGTGTTAGAAAGGTAATCTTTGGGAAGCATTCCAATACTGCAGTGACTGAGATAGACACATACGGACTGATTTTCATATCCAGCTAATGAACAATTAGTGATCTATACAGCAATCCCTGCAGTCCCTTCGGAGAAAGAATCTCCGCAGTTTCCATAAAATTCAGATGACGAGAAGTTGATTATTCTCCAGGTTATGCAATTTTACATTAAGGTTTACTTATAGACTGTCAAAACAAATGAAAGAGAGGACAATGAGATGCCCAAACAGTCATCCCATTAATACTGTTTATGAGAAGTTTCTGTATCTTTCAAGTAAGAATCTTTTAGAAGTTTTAAGCCTCCCGCCCCACTTCATCCCCAGTAAAACATTTAAAATCACCCGACTCCGGCAATAGAATTATGGGTGAAATACTGAAATAGTATTTGCATGAACTCAAATGGCTTAATTTTAAGGAAGGAAAACCCCAGAAAAATACTCAAGTCAGCAGAAAATTTTCACCCAATAGTATTATAGGAGAAAATGTGGTGGTGTTAGTCAAAAGAGTAAAAAAACACCAAAGAATATCAGCTTAAACTGACTGAAAACATCTCTGCGGAAAAGTATGGGTTTGTTATTTCCAAAATAGAAGGTTAGAGCCTCTGCAGCATTTGATACCCAGTCATTGTCAGAGGCAGAATACTGGATTCTTGTTGTGTGGCAATTTCTATGAGGGAGGCTGGGCCTGAGCTGATTAGAATAGTGGGAGTGGGGAGGGGTACAGCTTGCATTTGGGGAGGGGCCGCAAGAGTTCTACATTATAATGAACCAAATTTGACATATGCTCAGGCTTGGCTATGTGTGGGGCATTAAAATTTTTATCTAGAAATATATACTTTTCCCTCACTGGAAATTATAATCTATTTATGACTCCAACCTGGCATGATGATATGTTTTCATAGGGATAAACAACATTTTATTTTATTTATTAGATGAAAATGAATGTACCAACCCTAATGCTTGTGGCACCGCTTCCTGCTACAACACACTCGGAAGTTACAAGTGCGCTTGTCCATCTGGATTTTCTTACGACCAGTTCTCTAGTGCATGCCACGATGTGAATGAGTGTTCTTCCACTAAAAACCCCTGCAATTATGGCTGTTCCAACACAGAAGGTGGTTATCTCTGCGGCTGCCCTCCTGGATACTACAGAGTTGGACAAGGGTGAGTTTCTCTCACATACACACTCAAGCACCCTCCCTCCCCAAATCCGATAATTGTTTAAACACATTATAGTAAGTGGTCCCTGTAAAAAGCATCAACTATCCAAGCAAGGGTTCAGTTGGCAACAGAACTCGTAGTGCGAGAGTACACAGGGCCTCCAACACCTTCAGATGCTAAGATACACACAGCCTCCACAATAGGTATAAAGAAGGTGGATTGGGGGCAAAGGCAAGCTGCGGGATGAAGCAAGGAAAGTGTGTATGGAGCCGTGCAGATCCACTGGCCTGACCTGCCTTGCAGAGCCTTGTAGCAGGCCATGGGAGTTGCAGAAGTGATTGAGGAGACATTGTACCAGTGCTTAGTGCCTTGCCTCTGTGCCAAGCACATCTGCACAGTTCTCTTGTGTACCACCCAGGTACTTAGGTTGTGCATAAGAACAAGGAATTGCCTCTATATGTCTGTGATACTTGAGAACCAAGAAAATACGCGTTTGTGTGTGATCACTGCAAAATAGCATCATTCTACAATCTACATCTAGCATATAAGCAAAAGAAGTAATAACTGTGATTCCCCTCCTGGTGGCAGTACATGGTGTATCTGGAGCACTTTCCCAAATAGTCCTCATCTACTTGTACCTTTCCTTTAAAGTAACATGTATACTGTGGCTAGTAAGAAATTTCTACTACACTGATCAACCCAAAGACAAAGCAGGAAATAACTTAAAATGAATATAACAGCCCATTGGCTCGCAGTAGTAGTCAGAACATTTACTTTGGATGCCAACTGTCCTGGTAGGGATCAGTTCTTCATAAAGTATTAATTTTCTGTGTATTGAGAATTAGGGAGGTCTATAATGGTCCGTGGTAACAGGTACCCAGCCTTCATTCAACATGTTATACCAGGCATAACAAATAACAAAAAGTTAATCCAAAGACATTTGGAGGGGAAATGAAGATACTGTTTCACAGTGCAAGGGGTTATGTGGTCTCACCTCTATCTAAATGAGAACAGCATAAAACCGAAGTGGACAGTGTTACCTGTCAAAGAACATTTTAAGAAATAAGTCACTCACACAATCATCCCTATTCAACAGCCATTGTGTCTCAGGAATGGGATTCAACAAAGGCCAGTACATCCCTCTGGGTGGAGATATAGATGAAGAAAATGCTTTGTCCCCTGAAGCATGCTATGAATGCAAAATTAATGGCTACTCCAAGAAAAACAGCAAGAGGAAACGAAGTGTGAATGAGACTGAGGAAGCTGAGGTGAGTGAACACTGGAATGAACTAGCTAATATGTATATTTCCCACTGCCCTGGAATCAGAACTATTCCCTGGTACAGCCAACACAGGAGGAGTGAAGTTCTATCACCATAGTCATTGTGAAGGTCTCAATGACCATCCTGTGCTGCCTTCTGTAGTTGTAAAGGTAGAGGCTTATGTGGTCATCAAGTTTTTACAAGATGATTAGCTTCTAAACCTGAGCTATTTGTGTATATGTCTGTGAGTAAATTAATCATATCTCTCACATCATCGCCAACAATACCAGACAACTATATTTCAGGTTCAAGGTCAAGACTTTACAGCTTCCTTTTGTGCCAGTGTATTTTTGAGAAGTAGACATGAAGAGATGGTGGTGTGAGGGGGGGAAATGCATGGTTGACTCCCTTCATCAGATGTATTTTGGGCATGTTCCTTTGTTTTAGTCAGTTTTATTAAGGCAGTAAGAACCCTTAAGGCAAAAGCATGCCTATTACATAGCATCAATTTGGGAGGCATACACTGCACATTGCCGTTTGTGCTGCTTATTAGGTTCCCGCCCCCCTTACAACAACATGCAGCAAATCACAGGTTATCTGCATTATGGGATGTGGTTTTATGGCAGTAATGCAAGTGCAGAAACCTGCAGTAATGAAAAACTATTGATTTGGTTTAAAAAAAAAAAAAAAAAACCCACCACCCAAAGGCTATAAATCTCACAGTTTACATTATGGAAGAGAGAGCCTCTTTAGTACTGTATATGGTAGTATTGACTAAGTTTCTTACATTAAGCAACTATGGAGCTCCTCAGACAGAAGAATACCAGTGACACAAGGAGTTAGAATTCCCACTGTCTGGTCCACAAAAGGTTGCCATAGCATGGAAATGACTTCCTCCATTTCTGGAGAGGTGGGCTGAGTTCACAGCACTGGTTAAATGTTGGTCCATGGCTTTGATGAAAGTTTCTGAAAAGCCTGTTAGTCCTGTCCTCCCTATTTTACAAGGGGTTTTGTGTTGACTTGACCAGAAAGAAGAATGTGGAATGAAAACATCTACTTATGCAAAACTTTTGTTTAAAAAAAATTGGGCTGATCTGAATCCTATTGGCTAGCAGTATGCCCGAGGTTCAATGAACAACTTGTCACAGCACCTGCAGTCACCCTCAATTTGCTTTACTTAACATGTTTAATCTATAGTGCATAATAGTATGTAGTGTGATAGGATCAGAGCGTTCTTGAGGCCACCTCGTTCCCACCTATATAGATGAAGAAGAAGTTGAACTGAAGATCTAAAGTTGAACTGGAAGAAATGGGAACTCAAAAAAGAGGAGCAAAGGAAAACTTCCCAAAGTAGCAGCACCCTTCTCATAGCTTTTTTCATGAGATGAAGAGCAGCTTTCACCTACAAAAAAGATGGTCGCTTAACTGTAACTGGTGTTCTTCGAGATGTGTTGCCTGTGTGCATTAGCCGCCGGAAAGTTTTCCCCCCAGGAATACCCATACCCCTAGAGTGGCACCTCCTGCTGACCTTCCCCTCCTCAGTTCCTTCTTGCCAAATGTTTGACAGAGGGGAAGGTGGGCGGTTGTGGAATGGACATGAGCAACACATTTCAAAGAACACCAGTTACAGGTAAGCAACCATCTTTTCTTCTTCAAGTGATTTCTCATGTGCATTCCAAGTAGGTGATTCCTAAGCTTTACCATAGGAGGAGGGGTTGGACCTCACATGTTTGCACACCATAGGACTGCCATCACAAACACAGCGTCCTCTCTGGCTTGCTGCATCAGGGCATAGTGTGACGTGAAGGTTTGAACCGATGACCATGTGGCCACCCTGCAGATGTCCTAGATAGCAATGTATGCCAAGAAAGCTGCCGATGAAACTTGCCCTCTCATCAAAAGGCACCTTTGCAGTGTTATAACATTCCTTAATGTAGGCAGTAATCCAGGAAGAAATGCATTGTGACAAGACTACTGGCCCTTCATTCTGTCAGCTATGGCCATGAACAGCTGTGAGGTTTTCTGGAAAGGTTTGGTCCGTTTCAGGTAGAATGCCAAAGCCCTTCTAAGATCAAGTGACTGGAGATATCAGTCCTTGTCAGTTGCATGTGCTTCAGGGCATTACAAAAATGTTCTGGCTGGTATGGGAATGTGAGACCACCTCTGGGAGAAAGGCTGGGTGCAGAAGTAATTGCACCTTATCTTTGAAAAAGACCATATAAGGTGGCTCAGAATTCAGTGCTTGTAGCTTTGAAACTCACCTGGCTGTAGTTCATGCCACTAAGAAAGCCACCTTCCAAGCCAGATAAGAAGAGAGCTGTCAAGGTCTTGAAGAGAGGCCCCTGTAAGTCTCATGAGAACCAAGCTGAGATCCCACTGAGCCACAGGGGTACAAGCCAGAGTAAACAACCTGTCTAGACCCTTCAGAAATCGCTTCACCAAAGGGCTAGTGAAGACTGAACCCTCTGCTTCTCCCGGGTGGAAGGCTGACATGATTGCTAAGTGGACTTTCATTGACAAGGCTGATCGCCCTTGGTGCTTTAGATGTAGGAGGTAGTCAAGGATAAGCAGGATTGAGGCCTGTATTGGGGAGGTTCTTCTGGTCTCTGGCCATTGTGAAAAATGAGTCCATTTAGCCCGGTAAGTAGTCGTGGTGGACAGCTTCCTGCTGCTGAGGAGAGCCTCCCTAACCTGGTCCAAGCAGATCATCTCACTAGGGTTTAGCCACAGATGTACCAGATGTGACCAGAGATCTAGATGCCTCAACCTTCTGTGATCTTGGGTGAGGAGTTCTGGAAGCAGAGGTAAGGTGATCAGAGGCTCAATCAGCTCCATTCTGTTTCATCTTCATCAATCCCTTGTGAATGAGAGGCGTCAGAGGGAAAGCATAGAACAAGTGGCCTGTCCACTTGATCAGGAAGGCGTCCGCTAAGGACCTTGGGTCCTGTCCCTGGAAGAAGCAGAATCTCTTATACTTCTTGTTGGACTGGGACATGAAGAGGTCCACTCAGGGAGTGCCCCACTTCTGGAATATATCTGCCAGGACATCTTGTTGAATCGACCACTTGTGGGTGAGGAAGGACCTTCTGAAGTTGTCCACCAGCATGTTGTATTGGATAGGGAGGTAGGAAGCAACCAGATGGATCGAATGAGCAATGCAGAAGTCCCATTAGGTCAGGGCTTCCCTGCGTGAGCAAGAGGGGTGAGCGCCACCCTGTTCTGACTGATACCACCTTGCCCTCCAGAAGGCGTTGGAAGGCATGGCAAGATAAGGACACTGCCCTCAGTTCTTTTATATTGATTTAATCCGACTTGTTTGTTTGGCTGAACTATTTACAGATACTCACAGGACAATTGTCTGAATGGGGGAATATTTGCAAAGCAAGAAGAACCAGTTCCAGTTGCTATCACAGGCAGTAAGAAGGAACTGCGGAGGGAAGGGTCTGCAGGATCTCATACAGTGTTCCGCACAAAGGCACCTCTCTAAGGGGCTCCATAGCCAACCCGATGGGTACTCCTAGGACGTACAGTACACACCTACTTGGAATTCACATGAGCAATCACTTGAAGAAGCAGCTTCCTTTTGCTATTAGACTAATTTTTCTTTTTTTCACCTGATGTGTGCAACTTCATTTGTGTTGGAGGGTTAATTTATCAGCAGTGCAGATTTTTTTTACATTGTTCTTATCACTGTCAGTTGTTGACATAGTTTCTCATGATGCCAAGATGAAAACTCTCAGTGAAACCTCTTTCTTCAAAGAATTTCCAGTATAGTGATTCAGGACTCCAATCTTTCATAGTGAAAAATAATCAGATATTTAGAACAGGTTGGAAAGTGTGGCACTTCTGTTTCTTTTCTGCAAGTTAAACAAGGACCTTTTATTTCACATGGACCCTTTTATTTTTAGCAACCACGAAATGATGTAAATTCTGAGGCAAGATTGAAATCTGAACCCTCTGTCAACTTGGTGCTGTAATTTTAATTATTCTGTAAAACGTGAGTGAGAACCCTTAAAGGGGTTTCAGGGAATGTTATGTGGAACTGAGTTGTCCCAACTGGAAAGGATTTACAAATGGCTTCTTTCACAGCCGTAGTTTTTGAAAGAGGAATTAATAGACTGCTACTAATCAAAGAAATTATTTTGCACTGTTGTAGCAATAATACAGAGTGTTTGTGTCTCTAACTGTCCTTTCCTTCTCTTTCCCTTCAGATTGAGCAGGTTAACTTGGAAAGCTTAGACACTGACACTCCTTTGAAGATGAGGTTGAACATCTCTGGGCTTGTTAACAAAGAACACATTCTAGAACTCATGCCAGCCATAGAGCCTCTGACCAATCATGTCCGCTACTTCATCTCCTATGGCAACGACGATGGCATCTTCCAAATCCATCAGACGGATGGACTTAGTTACCTGCACACAGCTAAGAAAAAGTCAGTGCCTGGCACTTACACACTGGAAATAACTAGCATGCCTCTATACAAGAAGAAGGAGCTAAAGAAACTGGAAGATAGCAATGAGGACAACTACCTCTTAGGAGAGCTTGGAAAAGTGCTCAGAATGAGACTATGTATTGAACTCTATTAACCACCTTCAAGACTTAATCCTGTTCTTGAATCACTTCTGTTCATCTATTTATCCACCTGAGCATGCCTACTTTTCAAAAGCTTTAAAAGGAGTCGACTTAATTTTTAAAAGAAAAAAAAAAGTCATCGATATCTTTCCATCCTCCCAAGACTGCAGAATAACCCTTGCAGGAGGAATGACTGACTCTGCCATGGCCAAAAAGTTTGATTACAATGGCAACCATGGACACTGTATCCTTTATATAACCTCAATTTAAAAGTATATTTTTTAAAAAAAGCAACTAAAGTTCAAGAGGTCAACATATAGCACTAAATAGAACAAAAATGTGAGCAATTTTTTCCTGTTAGCAGTCTGTAACACTTTGGGTATTTTGCTATAGGTGCTAATTAAAAAAAATATAGATGTTTATTTATTTTAATGCAGTAATATATGGAGAAATTACAAACTATGTAACAAAAGGGAAACTTGCTTGTTTTTCTTTAGATATATAAATTTGAGTTATTTTAGAGGTGCTTTCTTTAAAAAAAAAATCCATTAGATTTGAAAAAGGTTTCCTTTTGGTTTTGTGCCAGTTGTCCAAAGAGTACAGAAATATTTTAAATTATATGACTAGTGCCCTCTCAGCTCTGATACCATCCTCTAGACCAAGGGTCAGCAACCCCTGGCATGCGTGCCAAACATGGCACTCGGGCCGAGCAGGAGCGGCATGCGGTGCTGCTCAGGTTCCCCCCACTGGCCCCGCCCCAGCACAGCCTGGGGCCACAAGAGCCGCGTGCTGCGGTTCCATGCCTCGCTGGTCGCGCTTCACTGCTGGGGAGCATGGCTGGCCAGCAGTTAAAAAAAAAATGGCCCCACGGTGTGTGGGGCTCCTGGCCCACCCCCACCTCCCGCTGGGCAGAGCCGTCCCTTGCAGGGGGGAGCGGTGGGGCACAGGGCCAATTGTCCTCGGGGGGGCCATGCTGCCTCCCCCCCCATGCTGGAGGGGAGCGGGGCAGGTTGGCCGGCCTGCAGCCACCACCTGCCAGCGGGAGCCAGCCCCGGCCGGGAAGCAGAGGCCTGGTTCTGCCCCTTTTTGGCCCCGCCCCTAGCACCTGCTGAGGGTGCGGTGCGCGGGGCTGGCATGCGGGCCAGCAAAGGTTGCCGATCCCTGCTCTAGACATTTAAAAGTGCTCTTGAAAAACTTGGAGTATTCAAAAAAAAGTTTTAAATGACCAGGATTACAATATTAATCTCTGTAAAGATTATCATATTTCACTGTAGGTCACTAGGACTATATTCTGTATCAGCCACAGTTAAAAATAATGGAATCTGAGGCACAACCACTGTAGCAAAATACCTTGACTGCTTGTAATATCATTAGCATTGCAGGCCAACATGTACTGTATTTCCTTCCGATGACCTCAAGGTACCACATGTTCTACCACAACACCTCATTCTCACAAAGGGTGCTCTACCTACTTGCATTACTGTAGGCAGCTGAAGAAAAAAGTCTTTCCTTTGAAGGGAACACTTGATGTTTCACTCCGTTTGGTGCTGGCTTGGATTAATGGTGCATTTACTAAGATTGAGCTGTTTCAGGACTGCTATGTGTGCAAACTAATTATGCAGTGCAGACCAGGAAAATATATTTGAACTCATTTTTTTTTTTTTAGAATTTCATTAATACTGTAGTTATACACCATATGCCTCATTTTATCCTAGCCTATTTTGTAAGATGTTTGTACATTACATTTAGTTTTCTTTAGCATTTTTTTAAAAAGTTGTACTGTGTTACGTGTATGTCTCCATGGTGCTTTTTTGACAGCTGGTGCCTGTAACTCATCATATAACAAAACCTCATTATACGAAACAGCCAAAACACATGCAGACTCCAGGTTTGTTTCAGTCATATAGCTGTGCTGACCAAAGATTAGTTACAAGTTACACTCAGTGTTGGGTTTCTAGGAAAAAGAACAATTCTAAATTTTAATTGTTTGTGAGAAAAAATGTGGTTTTCTGTTTGTATCAATATGGTGACACTTTTCATGCAATAAAGCGTATTTTTGGGGTAGGTGTCTTGAATTGTACATGTATTTTAAAGAGCTGGGGGGAATCAAAAGTAGAGGGCAGAAGTACTGTACATTCATTCTTCCCTGGCTAGTTACTGGGTTCTTCAGGGCACGCTGAGGGAACTATGCTAAATATTCTGTCCTGGCACAGTGTGTAATTAAATTTATCATACAACATTAGAACTTAGGTCCTAAGTCTGTGTCCTTTCCACTGCTGTGTTTTGGGAGTAACTCCCATGAAATCTTCCACTAACTTTCAGTATTTACCTGTATATGCTGCATGCATTATTTGATCACTGCAAGGGATGTGAAGGCTAACAGGAAGGGTTCTACAAGTATGTCAGTAACAAGAAGAGGATCGGGAATGGGGCAGGTATCCTCGTGGTGGATGATGCAGAAAAGGCTGAAGTACTCAATACTTTTTTTTTTACCTCAGTCTGCACAGGCAGGGTCAGCTCCCAGGCTACTACACTGGGTAACACAGAGTGGAGAGAAGGAGAGTGGCCTCACTGATGGAAGGTCAAGTTAGGGACTACTTTAGAGAAGTTGGATGTGCACAAGTCTATGGGGCCGAATGAACTGCATCCGAAGTGCTGCGGCAGTTGGCGGTAGTGATTGCAGAGCTGCTGGACATTATCTTTGAAAACTCGTGGCGAATGGGGGAGGTCCAGGATGACTGGAAAAAGGCAAATATAGTACCTATCTTCAAGAAAGGGAAAAAGGAGGATCCGAGGAACTACAGACCAGTCAGCCTCACCTCAATCTCTGGAAAAATCATGGAGCAGGTCCTCAAATAATTCATCCTGAAACACTTGTAGGAAAATAGAGTGATCAGGAACAGTCAGAATGGATTCAGCAAGGGCAAATCGTGCCTGACCAACCTGATTGCCTTCTATGATGAGATGACTGGATTTGTGGATGTGGGAACAGCCATCGACATGGTATACCTTGACTTTAGCAAAGCTTTTGATACAGCGTTCTTGTTGGCAAGTTAAAGAAGTATGGGTTGCATGAGTGGACCGTAAGGTGGATAGAAAACTGGCTAAATCATCGGGCTCAGCAGGCATGCATCAATGGCTCAATGTCTAGTTGGCAACCGGTAACGGGTGGAGTGCCCCAGGGATAGGTCCTTGTGCCGGTTCTGTTCAACATCTTCATTAATGATCTGGATGATGGGATAGATTGCATGCTCAGTAAGTTCGCAGATAACACCAAGCTGGGGGGGAAATGGTAGACACATTGGAGGGCAGGGACAGGATTCAGGGAGACAAATTGGAGCATTGGGCCAAAAGAAATCTCATGAGGTTCAACAAGGACAAGTGCAAAATCCTGCACTTAGGACGGAAAAATCCCATGCACTGCTACAGGCTGGGGACCAATCGGCTAAGTAGCAGCGCTGTAGAAAAGGACCTGGGGGTTATGGTGGATGGAAAGCTGGATATGAGCCAACAGTGTGCTCTTGTTGCCAAAAAGGCCAATGGCATATTGGGCTGCATCAGTAGGAGTGTTGCCAGCAGATCGAGGGATGTGATAATTCCCCTCTATTCGACACTGGTCAGGCCGCATCTGGAATATTGTGTCCAATTTTGGGCTCCCCACTACAGAAAGGATGTGGGCAAATTAGAAAGAGTCCAGTGGAGGGCAATGAAAATGATTAGGGGGCTGGGGCACATGACTTACGAGGAGAGACTGAAGGAAGTAGGCTTATTTAGTCTGCAGAAGAGAAGACTGAGGGGAGATTTGATAGCAACCTTCAACTACTTGAAGGGGTGCTCCAAAGAGGAGGGAGCTAGGCTGTTTTCGGTAGTAACAGAGGACAGAACAAAGCTAAGTAGCTTTGGATATACTGTCATGCAAGCTGCATTAAAGTTCTAATCTGCTCCTAAGTGATTGAAATCTATACCAGTAAAAGCCCATCTGAGGCTTTGCAAGTATATCTAATATTGCCTTGATATTGCCATTCTTTAACAACTAGTTTCCAAGAAAGCGACTCATTCTCCTAACATGGAAACTCTCCGGAAGTGCTTATTACAATGAGCCAATTGGAAACCATGGAGAGTCATTATCTTTTGCAGCTGTTTGCTTTCCATTTTCAGTACTCTTGTTAACTGCTCCTAACAAGCTACAGCATTTAAGTATTAGTGTACTTCGCAACACAAAGATTTTTTACATGTACTGTGAACACTCTGGACCACATAATATGCTGAAATAGTGTATTTTGCATGGTTACCAAGTGAAAAAGATTTAATGATTTTTCAGAGTTAAAAAAAAAAAAAAAAAGTACCAAAAGTCTGAGCTCATCTACCTCTGTGTAAATCTTGAGTAACTCCATTTATGATACAATGGGCACAGTTAAGATTCTTTCCAGTACAGAAGATACTACCAGCTTGGGTTGATATTCCTCATCCCTAAAATGGATATCACAGCTAGACCCTGTAATATAAAACCCACCCTTTAACTGCACTCCAAAGTTACACTGATGTAAATTAGTTCAGAATCTGGCAGCACTTATTTAAATATTCACTGCCTTAAAGCTAATGTCTTTTCATTTTCAAGTGATCTCTAAAAATTGTGGGACAACATATAAGTTAAGATAAAATTTCAGTCCCTTAGCAATCCACAATAAAAGCATGCAGTTAAAAAAGCAAATTGAGACTCTCACTGTTATCTAAAGGATGTTGCCATATTAGACATATCTTGGGGGAAAAAAAGGGAAGCTCTGTTCTGGGCCACACAGTGGCCTGATCCCACACCCAGAAATCTGTATGTTACAGTGAGCAAGCAATGCTGTGTCAGAACTGTGCAGTTTTTTTGTTTGCTTTCTTCTTCACACATACTTGCTCTGGCTGAGAGAGGCTGAATGCCAATCACCATATGTGGACAGGGCTATTGATGTGTGTTTTGAACTGTTAAAGTAAATATTGTGAAATACACAAATGGATAATGATCTACTCAAAGATGCTATAAAACTGCAAAGTTCTTTACAAAAGTAGGCATTATCCCTATTTTACAGATGGGCAGTCATTACTTTTTTGTGCCTTTATTTCCTAAGTCACAAGACAAGCTAGGACTGGAGTCAGGACTCTTAGTCGTCTTCTACAACCACTGGATCAATCTTTACACGGAATAGGGAATAGTAATCTACAGGTAAAACAGGTTTTTTATATTGGATGAATTTTTAAATCCTCGGGCTAAGCAAGACTCCTGTGTACAGCTACAATTACAATGAGGAGGTTTCATTAGGTAGCACTATATTAATCATTGCCAGCTTTCCATGTCATTGAATCAGCCAGATCTCCCCCCTGCTTCATCTAATGTTATTTCTAGCTCCAAACATTCATTTTCAAGATCCTGTTAGTGTCCCCTAACGATTTACCCATCCTCCCGCCAGGGCAAATCTATTAGGAAGCTGCCAAACAGATGCTTCAATTCCTGTTGTCAAATAATGAACTCAAGGGAGGAGAGCTAAGAAGATTTATTAGTACAAACAGGATCCAGGAAAGGCTCTCTAGCCCTGTTAAGTATTTCATTTTGGACTAATGCACCAGGCTGACATCTGAGTACTACACACATGTCCCCCCCCAGCCTGAAGTACATGAAATAAATGCACTCTGAGCAAAAAGAAAGGCCACGACTCTGCACATCTGTTCTAAATTTAATTTTCTTGCACTTCTATCCAGGTCCTAACCACCAGGTTGAATTGAAATTAGAAATTTGGGCTGATTTATAAAGTCTTTACCACTTGAAACTCTCTATGTTTTTGTG
Organism: Pelusios castaneus; assembly: GCA_007922175.1. Lineage (NCBI taxonomy): Eukaryota > Metazoa > Chordata > Testudines > Pelomedusidae > Pelusios > Pelusios castaneus. The sequence goes on along the minus strand of ML685776.1, from coordinate 487,003 downwards.
AGCTCTGTTTGTCCTTCAAGAGATTTTTTCTGGGAGACGCGTTTCAGCATGGCTACATTGCTCCATTCCTTTATTTCTACAATCCAACTGTTCCTGGAGCAGGACTGCAGCTTTTCATGGCCTATCCTGCCTTTTCAGACTAAAGTAAGTAGATATGAAGAGAGGATTTCAATTAATAAAAATACATTGGCATCAGGTAGGTTTTCAACATCCTTAGGGCTGGATATAAATCACTAAAATCAATAAGACTTTAACCGTTTACCTATATAGGCCCTGGACTCTAATTTTCTCTGCATGGATGTTGACAGGAAAATCTGTTGTTCCCTTATATTGTTCTAGAGCTATGGTCACCATTAATAAAAGTTCAGAGTAATCCTCTTCAATGTTAGCTACTGCCACACTTGCAATCCCGAATGTTAATCACATGGAGCTGGCTGTCTGAAAACTGTCCATATTGTTCTGATAAAAATCCCCTGATGTTTCTGAACAGTGGCACTTAACTCCCACTGAAGTCAAGGGGAGTTAGGAACCTAATATCTTTGAGGGTCTAGGCCCTTGTCCTCTATTTCTAACCATAGTGAGAAAGCTAGCTACTAACAGAACTTGAGCAGAATAACCATACAGCCAGAATGGTTAGTATAGAAAATAAACTACAATGGTTAAGAACAATACGAAAGGATTTAGACTGCATCTGATTTCTTACAAATACAAAAGTAGTTCAGACTTGGCCCCTAGGTGGATGGTTCACCACTAGAATGAAGAGTCATGTTGTTCAGCATACCCCTTACATAAGCTTATGATACTGTAAGGAGCCCTGTCTCAGTTGTGCACCTTCAAGCCACATCTTTAAGATGCCTGCTTTCTCATAAGACCTAAATTTGCTACACATTTTTTCAATGCACTTCAAAATTTCACATACACTCTGCTGAACTCCACTTACAATTCAGGGATGAACTGTTAAGGACGAATACAAAAGAACAGCACAAGCATGTAGGGTACAAAATCAGAAAGGCTAAGGCACAAAAATTAGTTACTCCTAGCAAAGCAGATAAAAGGCAATAAGAAGAGGTTCTTTCAATATTTTAGGAACAAGAAAAAGATCAAAGAAAGTGTAGGTCCTTTTTATATTTGGGAAAGAGAGCTAATAACTGATAACTTTAGGAAGGCTCAAGTGTTTGCCTATTTTGCTATAGTCTTCATTAGAAGTGACCAAATACTCAACAACTAATATTAACAACTTAGGGGGAAAAACACAAGCCAAAATAGAGAAAGAACAGGTTAAAGACTATTTAGATAAGTTAGATGAAAGAAAGTCAGCATGGCCTGAGGGAATCAGGAACAGTCAACATGGATTCACCAAGGGCAAATCGAGCCTGACCAACCTGATTTCCTTCTATGATGAGATGACTGGATTTGTGAATGCAGGAAGAGCTGTTGATGTGGTATACCTCAACCTTAGCAAGGCTTTTGATATGGTTTCCCACAGCATTCTCGTCAGCAAGTTAAGGAAGTATGGGTTGGACGAGTGGACCGTAAGGTGGATAGAAAACTGGCTAGATCAACGGGCTCACCGGGTAGAAATTAATGGCTCGATGTCTGGTTGGCAACCGGTAACGAGTGGAGTACCCCAGGGGTTGGTCCTGGGGCCCGTTCTGTTCAACATCTTCATTAATGATCTTGATGATGGGATAGACTGCGTACTTAGTAAGTTGGTGGATGACACCAAGCTGGGAGAAATGGTAGATACTCTGGAGGATAGGGACAGGATCCAGGGAGACTTGGACAAATTGAAACACTGGGCCGAAAGAAACCTCATGAGGTTCAACAAAGACAAGTGCAAAGTCCTGCACTTAGGACAGAAAAATTCCATGCACTGCTACAGGCTGGGGACTGATCAGCTAAGTAGCAGCGCTGTAGAAAAGGACCTGGGGGTTATGGTGCATGGAAAGATAAATATGAGCCAACAGTGTGCCCTTGTTGCCAAAAAGGCCAATGGCATATTAGGCTGCATCAGTAGGAGTATTGCCAGCAGATCGAGGGATGTGATAATTCCCCTCTATTCGACACTGGTCAGGCCGCATCTGGAATACTGTGTCCAGTTTTGGGCTCCCCACTATAGAAAGGATGTGGAGAAATTAGAAAGAGTCCAGCGGAGGGCAACAAAAATGATTAGGGGGCTGGGGCACATGACTTATGAGGAGAGACTGAAGGAACTAGGCTTATTTAGTCTACAGAAGAGAAGACCGAGGGGAGATTTGATAGCAACCTTCAACTACTTGAAGGGGTGCTCCAAAGAGGAGGGAGCTAAGCTGTTCTCGATGGTAACAGACAGAACAAGGAGCAATGGTTTCAAATTACAGCTGGGGAGGTCAAGGTTGGATATTAAGAAAAACTTTCTCACTGGGAGGGTGGTGAAGCATTGGAATGGGCTACCTAGGGAGGTGGTAGAATCTCCATCTTTGGAGATTTTTAAGGCCCAGTTAGACAAAACACTGGCTGGGATGATTTAGTGGGAGGGGTCCTGCTTTTTAGCAGCAGGTTGGACTAGATGAGCTCGTGAGGTCCCTTCCATCTCTATTATTCTATGAATTAATCCTAGGACATTTAAGGTACAAGCAGAAGCAATCTTGGAACCATCCGCAATTATCTTCAAGAATTCATGAAGGATGAAGAAAGAACAGCATGAAGAAAGAACAGCAAATGTGGACGGCGACCAGCGTGGCTTAGCAGGGAACTCTGCGGGGAGCTGAAACATAAAAGGGAAGCTTACAAGAAGTGGAAGCTTGGACAGATGACAAGGGAGGCGTATAAAGATATTGCTCGGGACTGCAGGGATCAAATCCGAAAGGCCAAAGGACAATTGGAGTTGCAGCTAGCAAGAGATGTGAAGGATAACAGAAAGGGATTCTATAAGTATATCAGCAACAAGAAAAGGATCAGAGGTGGTGTAGGTCCCTTACTGAATGGGGCAGGCATCCTCGTGGAGGATGATGCGGAAAAGGCTGAAGTACTCAATGCTTTTTTTACTTCAGTCTTCACAGGGCGGGCCAGCTCCCAGGCTACTACACGGGGTAACGCGGACTGGAGAGAAGAGTGGCCCTCAGTGATGGAAAGTCAGGTTAGGGAACACTTAATGAAATTGGAAGTGCACAAGTCCATGGGGCCGGATGAACTGCATCCGAGGGTGCTGAGGGAGTTGGCTGAAGTGATTGCAGAGCCACTGGCCATTATCTTTGAGAACTCGTGGCGAACGGGGGTGGTCCCGGAGGATTGGAAAAAGGCAAATATAGTACCTATCTTTAAGAAAGGGAAAAAGGAGGATCCGGGGAACTACAGACCGGTCAGCCTCACCTCAATCCCTGGGAAAATCATGGAGCAGGTCCTCAAGGAATCCATCCTGAAACACTTGGAGGAAAATAGAGTGATCAGGAACAGTCAACATGGATTCACCAAGGGCAAATCGTGCCTGACCAACCTGATTTCCTTCTATGATGAGATGACTGGATTTGTGGATGCGGGAAGAGCCGTTGACGTGATATACCTTGACTTTAGCAAGGCTTTTGATACGGTTTCCCACAACATTCTCGTTGGCAAGTTAAGGAAGTATGGGTTGGATGAGTGGACCGTAAGGTGGATCGAAAACTGGTTAGATCAACGGGCTCAGTGGGTAGGAATCAATGGCTCGATGTCTGGTTGGCAACCGGTAACGAGTGGAGTGCCCCAGGGGTCGGTCCTGGGGCCGGTTCTATTCAACATCTTCATTAATGATCTTGATGATGGAATAGACTGCGTGCTTAGTAAGTTTGCGGATGACACCAAGTTGGGGGGAATGGTAGATACTCTGGAGGGCAGGGACAGGATCCAGAGAGACTTGGACAAATTGGAACACTGGGCCGAAAGAAACCTCATGAGGTTCAACAAAGACAAGTGCAAAGTCCTGCACTTAGGACGGAAAAATCCCATGCACTGCTACAGGCTGGGGACCGATCAGCTAAGTAGCAGCGCTGTAGAAAAGGACCTGGGAGTTATGGTGGACGGGAAGATGAATATGAGCCAACAGTGTGCCCTTGTTGCCAAAAAGGCCAATGGCATATTAGGCTGCATCAGTAGGAGTATTGCCAGCAGATCGAGGGATGTGATAATTCCCCTCTATTCGACACTGGTCAGGCCGCATCTGGAGTACTGTGTCCAGTTTTGGGCTCCCCACTACAGAAAGGATGTGGACAAATTAGAAAGAGTCCAGCGGAGGGCAACAAAAATGATTAGGGGGCTGGGGCACATGACTTATGAGGAGAGACTGAAGGAACTAGGCTTATTTAGTCTAGAGAAGAGAAGACTGAGGGGAGATTTGATAGCAACCTTCAACTACTTGAAGGGTTGCTCCAAAGAGGAGGGAGCTAGGCTGTTCTCGAGGGTAACAGACGACAGAACAAGGAGCAATGGTTTCAAATTACAGCTGGGGAGGTCAAGGTTGGATATTAGGAAAAACTTTCTCACGAGGAGGGTGGTGAAGCATTGGAATGGGCTATCTAGGGAGGTGGTAGAATCTTCATCTTTGGAGATTTTTAAGGCTCGGTTAGACAAAACTCTGGCTGGGATAATTTAGGGGGAGTGGTCCTGCTTTTTAGCAGGGGGTTGGACTAGATGACCTCGTGAGGTCCCTTCCAACCCTATTATTCTATGATTCTATGATTCTATGGGTAAGAGCCCAGGGCACTGGCAAATAAAGCACATATCTTGAAAAGGAGGAAGAAAAGAGGACCCGGGGAATAATAAATGTATCCATCTAACTTTGATTGATACCTAGAAAGATACTGGGACTAGTTATTAAAGAATCAATTTGTAAATACCGAGAGAATAGTATTATTATAAGAAATAACCAGCATGAATTTAAGAACAAATCATGCCATGCCAAACAAATCTAATTTCCTTCTTTGACAAGGTTATTGGTGTAGCTGATAGAAGGAAGCAGTAAATGTGATGCATCTTGATTTTAGTAACGCTTTTTACTTAGTCCCCCATGACAGTCTCATGAGCCAACTAGGGAAATGTGGGCTATGTAAAGGTACTATGAGGTTGGTGCACTTCTTGCAAGACTGTACTCAGTGTAGTGTAGTTATTAATGGTTTGCTGTCAAACTGGGAGAGCATATCTAGTGGGATCCCAGAGGGGTCAGTCAATGAATGCCATTCAGCATTTGCATTTAAGACTTGGATAATGAAGAATATGCTTTTAAAATCTGCAGGTGCCACTAAGCCGGGAGGGGCTGCAAGCACTTTGGATAGCAGGATTTGTATTCAAATAGACCTTGACAATTTAGAGAACTGGTCTGAATTCAACAAGATGAAATTCAGTAATAAGTTGAAGGACAAAAAAAAGCACAATTATTAAATGGGGAATAACTGGCTAAGTAGTGGTTTTACTGAAAAGGATATGGGGACTATAGTGGCTCGCAAATTGAGTACAAGTCAAAAATGTGATACAGTTGCAAAAAAGTCTAATATTATTCTGGGATATCCTGACAGAAAAGTAGTATGTAAGACACGGGAGATAACTGGTCCTCTCTATTCATAGTGAAGCCTTAGCTGGAATGCTGCATCCAATTCTGGGTGCCACATTCTCAGAAAGATATAGACAAACTGGAAAGATTCAAGAGAAAAGCAACAAAAATGATACAAGGTTAAGAAACCTTACCTACGAGGAAAGAGTAAAAAACATAACAAAAAAATTAGGCATGTTTCATCTTGAGTAAAGAAAATGGGGGCAGGAACCTGGTTACAGTCTTCCAATATGTTAAGGACTGTTATGAAGAGGCCAGCGATCCACTATTCTCCATGTCTACTGAAGCTAGAACAAGAACTAACGGGCTTAATAAACCTGGGAGATTGAGGTTAGGTATTAGGAAAAGCTTTCTAACTTAATCACAGTTATGCTCTGGAATGGGCTTCCAAAGAGGTTGTGGAGTCCCCATTACTGGAGATTTTTAACAGCCTGGACAAACACATCAGTCAGAAAGAGGTTAATCATACATGGTCCTGCCTCAGCACAGAAGGCTGGGCTGGACTTCTTGAAATGCCTTCAAGTCCTACATTTCTAGGATTCTATTAGTTAAAGTGTTATTTTAAAAGAAATACCACACAAATGTACAAAACTGATTTTTTTTCATACCCTCATTGCTCATTTAAATCAAAACAGATTTTCATCAGGCCACTGAAAAGCACCGGCTTTGCCAATAGTCAGTCTATCTTGCACACACGCACACAAAAATAGGAAAAGTAATATTTTTCACTCAGCACTTACTTTAAAACAACACAATAACTGCACCATTCCTTTCCCTCAATTTTTTTTTTCAGAAAAATCAAAATCACCAGACCTGGAAAACTTCAGCCCAAAAAATGAAAGTCTAAGAAAGTTATAAGCAACTGAAACAGCGCAATTTATAATGAAAACACTTAAGCAGGGTTACCATTAGAGCTATAATACTTTGGTCAAGGGATGGTGGTAGGAATGCGATGAATGGCCTAAAACTATCTATAAATATTTGAAATTTCAATCTTCATCTTTGATGCTAACATGTAGCAAAATACAATAGGTGACTTAGTGTAGTATCAATATAAGTAATGGGGTGACAAATAACAGAAAGTTTATGCTGAGCAGCAGAAAAAAGTTCCTGACAGTGACCACTCAAAGGCCTATCACCTGTGTATGTATAAGCTAGCTTCTATATGCAAATAAGCTGCAAGTGGATTTTGCATGTGTGTACAAATATGAAAGAAAATACAATTGATAATACAGAAAGAATGAGTGTGCAAAAGTGCTTTGTGATGGAAAACTGAATAGACACAAATGTCACTGGATAGACAAGTCTTGGAATATTTGTTAAGTAGTTTTAAAAGGGACAATACTCGTGAAAATCTAGTTTGAGAAACAATATGCAGTGGCAGGGGGAGGATACACTATGACTTAATTCTCTCCTGCCGCCCATCTCTAACTATTACGTTTTTCAGGCCACTAACTTCAACACAGTAGGCACCAGTATAAGTCTTTTGTCTTTAAAGTATTTTATTTGACAGCTTTCATTGAGTTGCAAATGGCTTTTTTTCTTAAAATAAGATTTTGAAACAGTCAAAAGCTCTCACTTCTTCTTGCAGTGTGTGGAAGATTTGTTACTCGTTTTGTTTGTTTGCTTGTGTTTTTTTTCTTGCTGCTACAGGAAGTCTTGGGGAAAAAAACCCAGCAAGACTAAACTATACTGCCTCTATAAATATCAGAAAATCAATGTTTCGCTAACTGCACATATTAGTCATTCGTCAAAAAGTACCCAATTAAATTTCAGCACATAATATAGACAACTTCCAAAGGAAAATATGAACATGCCTTACATATAGAAAGAGTTTGATCCTGTACCATTGACATCAGTGGAAATTTTGGCATTAACTTCAACGAAAGCAGGACCAGAGTCAGAGCTTTTAAAAACAGTAATGCAAGTTTAAAGCATAATCTCAGAAAAATAAAAATCGAGGAATATTGCTCTCTGTGTGCGTGTGTGCAGTCAAGTATATTTAGTATTCTGTAGCAAGGAGGCCATATGTATGAATGGCAGAACTGATATTGCTATAATGCTGTCTACTTGCAAATGCTGCTCAAACTACTTTCCTTCCTAGGATTTTTTTTCTGGCCTGGGCTATGTATATAGCATAGAATTTCAGACAGAATTTGTGCATGTTCCAGATTCAAAATACAAAAGTATAATTGGATCAGCCCCCTTCAGACTAGTTACCTCTCAAATGGGACCACATGGTGCATCAGACTCAGGGGTCAAGAAGAGAGGAATACTAAAACAAAAGAGATATTTATCTCAGGGAACAGTGATAAGGCAATTTAGTGTCCCTCTCCCCCTGCGTACACCAAACCTTTCAAAAGCCAAGGAGAAGGCTATGCAGAAAAAGGAAAACCATTTTCAAGATACTTTGTCCCAAGCCCTCAAAACATTCAAGAGGAAGAGTATGATGTGAGGGAAGAATCAGTGATGATCTATAAAAGATCTACCCAAAATTTACAGTATTACACAATCCAAGAAATGGAACTTCTGCTAAAAGATATTTGCCACAAGGAAGATGATCTACCGCAAAAGGAGCAGGAAAGAGCAAGATGCCAGAGGCTTGAAGGGGGAAGCCTTTCTAAATCCATGAGGAAATCTGGTTGTCATATCATGGAAGATTGATCTGCCTTGGACTGTAGTGTGGAAAGCTGAGAAGGCCACCATATGAAACTTGACCAAGGATAAGGTCGAATCTTGACACTTTAAGTGAAACAGATAGTCCAAGATGGACTGCAAGAAAGACTGAGATGGGGAAAGGTTACATTCAGATGCCCAAGAGATAACATGCTTCCAATTTGCCAGATATGTAGCCCTGGCGGAGAGTTTTCTACTACTTAGCAAGGCTTGTTGAACCTGTTCAGAACAGACCCTCTCCTCTGGGTTTAGCCATGCAGCAGCCATCCTGTCAGATGCGAAGAGGCAAGGTTCGGATGAAGCAGCCAGCCATGGATTTGTGAAATCAAGTCCAGTTGGTATGGGAGCACCTGAGGGGCTGCTACCATCAAATCTAGTAGCATACTGAACAAATGCTAGCTATCATGATGAGCCTCGTGATCTTTAGGAGGATCTTGCTAGGGGAAATCAGAGAGAAGGTGTATAGCCTGAGAATTGTGGATGGAACATTTCAATGACCAAGTTAATCGCTCTGAGTTCCCTGATGTTTACAGGCAGGTATAGCTCCTCCAGCAACCAGAGACCTTGTGTTCTGAGACTGCCCAGGTCTGATGCGTTCAACACCAAAGTCACCATTGGTTGTGGGGCCGGGAAGGGTTTTCCTTTTGTCATGGAACATAGATCTGACCACCATGTTAGAGAGGCCAATATTGATGATGGAAAACATGAAAACTGCATTCAAGTGGTGTCTTCCCAGAGTGTAGACTGATACCAGCCACATTTGCGGGGGGCGGGGGTGCTGAGTCATAGTCTCGTGTTCTGCACTACATAAATACAAGCTGCCCTAGGCCCTACAGCCTGAGGTACACTCGGGCGGTGGTAAATGAGTGAGCCATGACCTGGGCAATCAAATCTGACATAGTCTGGAATCTGATCTCCAGCAAGAAGACCTTGGCATGAGTTGTGTTGAGGAATGCCCTCATGAATTCTATTCTTTACGCAAGAATCAATTTTGATTTCAATTAGTTTATCTACAGACCCAGTGCCTGACAAGTGACTCAGATCATATTGATGTTGTGCTTGCTCTCGAATGTCCCTTGAACAGCCAACTGTTGACGTATGGTTAGACTTGCATACCCTTGATGTTTGAAGTAGTTCGCCACAACTGCCATACACTTTGTGAACACCCTTCTGCAGACTGAAGGGGAGTGCAGTGAACTGGTAGTGGTGTTGCCCCACTAAAAATCTGAGGAATCTCCTTCGTCCATGGAAGGTGGAGATGTAGAAATGCATGTCCTTGAGGTCAAGGGGCAGCATATCCGTTTTCTGGATCCAGAAAGGGAATGATGGAGGCCAGGCAGACTATGTGGAACCTTGATATTTGAGGTAGTGCTTGTCCAGGATGGGCCAGAGGCTCGCTCTGGCCTTTGGCCCATCCTGGACAGGAACCACCTCAAGTAACAGGACTTCCATCTCTAGTCTTGGGGAATTTCCTCTACAGATCCCATTCATAGGAGGGCTTGCACCTCCTGGATGAGAAGTTGCCCATGAGAAGGGTTCCTGAAAAAGGAGGGGGATGGCGGAGGGGGATAGAAAAACTGAGGGTGTACCCCACTGCTATAGCACTGACTATCCATTGATTTGTTGTTATAGAAGACTATACAGGGAGTAAAGACAAAAGATAGTCCATATAAAAGTGAGGGGATGGGGGTGGATCCTGTATTGAGGGCTGATCACAGAAATGGCTTGTGCCATGGCCCTGGCCATGGAGTCTGCCCTGTCTAAAGCTGCCTGAAGGGAGGCAGTGACCACCAATTTGCATTCCTCCAGGATGGCCGCAAACTTTTGCCTCACTCCTGAGGCAAGAAGTTTTTGAACTTGGCCATAGAGTTCCAAACAGTGAAATTGTATCTCCCCCAGCAATGCCTTCCTTCCAACAAACAAATCAAGCCTCTTAAGCATCTTTGTTCTTTGGACTGACATTCATCTCCTCTTGCCTGTTTCTCTAATTAGTGGCTGAAATGTTTAGGGATCCCTGGGGGAGGATGAGAATGCATATTATCAAAGCCTTTAGCTGGAACATAATACTTCTTCTCTGCCTCCTACTTCAAAGTGGGCAGAGAAGAAGGGGTCTGTCACACTGCTTTAACCAGCTTTAATACCCCTTCAAAGACCAACAAGGCCACCTTGGAGGGGGCTGCTGCACCCAACATATTGAACAAGGAGCCTGTGGATTCTTTTAGCTTCTTAGCTTCCAGACCCAGACTTAATGGCTCATCAGGTTTCTCCCTGGGCCCATTATAGGTGGGAGCTTCCTTAACATTAAGGACACAATGGTTGTAGAGACTCCCACCTACAGTGGGCCCAGGGAGAAACCTGATGAGCCATTAAGGAGACAATGGTTGTTGACAGCCTCCTGTCTAGGGCGTTTCACCAGAATGACACAAGTTAAAGTATAGATATAACACCAAATTCCTAACTTCTAATAGAAATACAATTCCTAGACATAAACTATATAATCATTCCCAGCAAATTACTACCTTTCTATTGATACCAACCATGACATAGTTCCTATGGATTATAGCATTTATGAGATATGAATAAAAAAATAATACCATAAATGCTTCCCTAAATCCAGACAGCATCACACCCTGCCCACATGCCCTGCCAGGGTCCCTGTCCCCCTTTGCCCCATTTCACACAAGGGGTGCCACCGTGGACCTGCCCACGGTCCCCCTACCCCCTAGAAGTCGACCTAGGTGTCCAGCGTGGACGCTCTGTCGACTTTGTAAGTTCCCCTTTAAGTCGACTTTAATTTTAAGTGTAGACGCACTAAGTTGACTTAACTAAGTCGACTTTAAGTCGACTTAGTTAAGTCAACTTAAATTCACAAGTGTAGACATAGCCAATGTGCTGGTTAGTTTGAACTAACATGGCCGCACTGACTTATTCGAACTAGTTTAATTCGAACTAACTAGTTCGAATTAAGGGTTAGTTCGAAAGGTATAATTGAATTTATTATTTCGAATTAAGGAAGCCCTTAATTCGAACTAACGAAAGCCTAGTGTGGCCAAGGCTTAAGTTAGTTCAAATTAAGCTTCCTTAATTCAAACTAACTTGCCAGTGCAGACATAGCCATAAAGTGTTAATATCAGAGTGTTAGTTTTGTGCTCCATCATTAAATTACAGCATACCTGCCTTATTTCTCGTCAGATACTGGGATGAGAACACCAGTGACAAAACTGCCTGAACTTTCCATGTCTATTAAAAATTTAAAATTGATAAGCAGCAATCCCTGAAATTATATATTGATAAATCCCACTTGAAACAGCTGCATTACTGAAACCTGTTCTTCATAAGTAATAAATCATCTATATGGGACATATGCAGCACTAGCCGTTCACAGTTTGACATGCTTGATTGGTTATTTGCAATCTTTCTCTAATACATGTTTATTTGGTTTGTGTTTCCTGTAGGACACCAACTTCTCTTTCCTCTAGGCCACTTGTAATTAGAACAGATTGGAGTCACTGCCAGTAAGTTATCTAACAAATTTAGTCCTTTTTCTTTGCCTAAATTATTTGTAACCGGGTAAATTATTCAAAATAATTAAACCAATAATTTGTGGGAATAAGTTTTTGCTTGTAGTGATATTGCAAAGTGGTTTTTCTAAGTATTTGCTGTTCATGCAGTATTACTGGACATCTTTTCCACATCATAATATTTCAAATCCCCAATTGGAGTACATAAGATTTAGATTTTTGGTTCCACATACATTCCTATTTATTCAGTGAATTTATCATGCAAATAATAAACAGAACTTTTCAAAGCTGCTTTAATAGCACCACCAGCACACACACTATCTAGTGTTGTGCTACTGTCGTTTTTGGGAAACTTTTACATCTCAGAAACTTCTTGTGAATAAAAAGCTTGCTCATCTGGATATTCAGAAACAAAAAGCAGCAAAGCAAGTTAGCAGGATTTATTTGCAAGAACACTTAATGGGTCCCTCAGCTTTACTTGGGGCACCATGCTGGCAGACTCTCTTAGTTCTGTTGCTATTAAAGAAAGCTTATCCGAAAGTCATTAAGGCTAGTAATTAGTTCCTGTTTATTTTGGATGGACTGATATTTTTAATCAAGCAAACATGTAGAACATAATAAGGTGACAGATAACAATCAACGTGGACTTGTCAAGGACAAATCATATCAAACCAACCTAATACCTTGTAACAGGATAAAAAGCTTTGTGGATAGGAGAGAAGTGATATATCTTGATTTAAGTAAAGCTTTTAATACTGTCCTGCAAGGGTGCTTCATAAACAAACAAGAGAAATAAAACCTAGATGGAGCTACTATAAGGTGAGTGCATAACTGGTTGGAAAACCATTTCTAGAGTGTAGTAATCAGTGGTTTGCAGTCAAGCTTATTGAGTGGGGTTCTGCAGGGATCACTTCTGGGTCCAGTTCTGTTCAATACCTACATCAATAATTTAGGTAATAGCATAGAGAGTACATTTTTAAAGTTTCTGGCCAACATCAAGCAGGGAGGGGTTGCAAGTACTTTGGCAGATAGAATTAAAATTGAAAATGATCTGGACAAACTGGAAAAATGGTCTGAAGTAAATAGGGTAAAATTCAATAAGGACAAATGCAAAATACTCCACTTGGGAAGGGACATCAGTTGCACACATACAAAATCGGAAATAATTAGCTAGGGAGGGGAAGGAGTACTACAGAAAGGGATGTGGGATGACAAGCTAAATATGAGTCAAGAGTGTAACACTGCTGCAAAATAAAGCAAACATCATTCTAGGACATACAAGAAATAATTCTGCTCCACTACATGCTGATAAGGCCTCAAATGGAGTATTGTCTCCAGTTCTGGGCACTGTATTTCAAGAAAGGACTGTCGATGACTCAAATCATCAGTCTTCAGGCTCAGATTTCAAACCAAACATCCAGCTTTATTAAACTCTGCTGCAGCAGGGGGCTAGGGTCTGAACTAGCCAGCCCGCCTTACCAGTAGCCCAGATTCTATATAAACTAAGTTGTTACATATTCATGAGTCATTTGAATATCTGCCCAGAGACAGCAAATTGCAACAAATTAGTAACAGAACATTACATAACTGAACCCAGAAGCCTCTTTGTCAGTGGAATCCATTTTGTTTTATAGAGAATTCCATTTTGTTTTATATAACAAGCCATAATAAGCACTCTGGTATATTTTCTTGGTCCCAACAATACACAATCTCTTCCCATACCATCTCTGACATACTTAAATCTTCTTTTAACTTCCACAGGACGAAACAGAGAAGGGCAACAAAAATAATTAAAAGTCCAGAAAACACACCCCATGCATGAGGGAAAACTGAAAATCATTGGGTTTATTTAGTTTGGAGAAGAGAAGATTGAGGGAGTCATGATACCAGCCTTCCAGTACATAAAAGGCGGTTATAAAAAGGGGAGAGAAAAATTATTCTCTTTAACATCTGAGCATAGGACAAGAAGCAATGGGCTTAAATTGCAGCAAGGGCAGTTTAGATTGGACATTAGGAAAAACTTCCTAACTGTCAGCATATATTCCGTAGGGAGGTTGTAAAATCTCAGTCACTGGAGATTTTTAAGAGCAGATTAGACAAACACCTGCCCGGGATGGCCTAGAGAACAGTTAGTCCTGCCTTAAGTGCAAGGTACCGGACTATATCTCTCGAGATTGCTTCCAGCCCTACAATTCTATGATTCTATAATCACTGCTTAATAAATCATTGGGATTTAAATGTGAAACATATTTTGATAAGCGAAGTTTATGTAGTCAAAACTGTTAAGGCTGTATTGTTTTTAAAAATTATTTGTTGTTTCATGTGTTTAATTAAATTCTGGTTACCACCCTAAAGCCAGTTGGCAGCTGATTAAAAAGTTAATCAGTCACCATTTTCTAACATACAATTAATAAAAATGTGAGGCTATATTAAGGTGATGTAATTGTTTAAATAAATGTACATAGTTATAGTGTACCCTCTTAGCAGCAAAATGATGTGCCAAATCTACTGTAAAGCCTTTATTTTGTTGTAAATCACCATGTTTTAACAATAACATCAACCAATGAGAATGTGCCTTTCTTAAGAAAAACCTAAAGTACAAATGGTAAAAGTTAATTAAAACTGGTTATTTAAATAGCAGCTTTCAACTTGCTTATCATTTAAATTGCTGATTTAAAAGGGCCTTGATTTAAATCAATCTAGCCTGTCATCACCAAAACAGCTCACAAAGCAATATACAGAAAGAGAATCTTGTGTGTTTTAAAGCGAAGAGGCACATGTTGAGATGCAAAATACACATTACATCAAACCAAGAAACAGACATAATAATAAATAGGGAAGAGGATAAGGCAATTTATCAAGAACAAGCAAGAATTTTCCATTGTCCAAGATTCGCAATAGAAATAAGAAGACTCTTCTTTAAATAAGAAAAACTCCTGTGCTAAAAGCTAATCACAACCACAAGAGTAGCCTCAATAACGCCAGCAATGCCAAAGATTCCCCAACTAAATCATCCTTTACAAAAAAGAGCTTGTTTCTCATTGTTTTCTAAACATATTTATCTGCAACCAATGCATTTCCTTTTAAACGTTTTCATGAACCTTAAATTCACTTTGAAAGGTTGGAGTGGCACCTGTGGGAACTGAAGATTTTTTATTTCTCAACAGAACAGGCACAAGCAGCAGCCGCCACCCACATTTGTTGACACCTCCCTTTGAACATACCTTAACTTTTCTCTCTGTCTGATTTTTTTTACAGGACTTTATTTAATGAAATACTAGCTGTTTATACTAGCATACATAGAGGATTTATTTCTCAATTTAACAGGTAGATGGCCTTTTTTATTCTTTAATGTATTATGTGGTCTCACACCTTACAAGTCAGGCTAAGTGATTTAAATCAAAGGGTTTATGTCAGCAAGAGGGAAAGCTTAATTTTTTCCTGTGGGGGGGGGCATGCCAGGCTCCCCCTGTGCCCCCTTTCCCTGGCAGGGAGGGCATTGGTGTACCCGGGGGGTAGCCCTAAGTCGACTTAGGGCTACCTCCCGGCTACACTGGCTTAAGTCGACTCTTGGGAGTCGATTTAAGCCTTAGGTCTAGTGGAAAGGAGGTTTTATAAAGTCGACTTAAGCAAGCTGCTTAAGTTGACTTAAGAAAACTGTAGTGTAGACGCAGGGTAAATTAAATCAATTTAAGCAAGCTTAAGTCAACTTAATTTACCGGTGTAGACGCAGCTGATGTGTGGGCAGTGTTGGCAATGGGGTTTGTTGCGGGGATAGGTTCCTGGTTTGTGTTCTTATTGTATAGTGTTTGGCTGCTGGTGAGTATCTGTTTCAGGTTGGAGAGCTATCTGTAAGCAAGGACTGGCCTGCCTCCCAAGGCTTGAGAGAGTGTAGGATCATCTTCTAAGATAAGTTGTAGATCTCTGATGATGTGTTTGGAAGGTTTTAGCTGGGGGCTGTAGGCGATGGCCAATGGTGTTCTGTTGTTTTCTTTGTTGGGTCAATCCTGTATTAGGTGACTCCTGGGTACCCATCTGGCTCTGTCAATCTTGGAGTACCCTCAACTCCTATTATTTATTCTCATTCATTATTTGTATTAATTACCCACAGACCCAGTCAAGAATGAGGCCATATTTTGCTTGGTATTGTCTGATTATATAGCCTGCAATCTAATTTCAGATAACATACAACAAGTGAGTGTAAAGAGAGGTGTGTTTCTGGTTACCCATACTTTATCTAAGAACATATTGTTGATAGCTGAAAGAAATGAGGAAATTCTACTCAGAGTAAATACAGTCGGAATGAAAACCACTCATGTGCAATGGTAAGAAAAATGAAATTATATATAATGTTAGCCAAAAATCCCACGGGAAACCCATATTTCACTCTGCGGTTAGCCTTGATGTCACATGTTAATACGGTGAATTGCTGTTGTTGGTTGACTCCATAAAATGTCATTTCCTTTGAGGGATAGGGTTTTGTTGGCAGAAACTGTGTTTTGTTCTGCTTTGATTTCTCGGTTACCGGTGCTGAAATTATTGTTTCACCACAAACAATGATGTTTTACGTTGAGTTTCTGTTGCAATTTACACCCATATTTTGGTTTTGTTTTTCACTACTACTATTCATCACAGATGAATTACATTGAAAAAGCCTGACATATTTATAAAACACACAGACTAAAACTGGATCAGCTACTTTCTTTCACACACACCCCTCACATAATTTTTAAAGCTGAGTTAAAGGAAGTTGTATCAGTTCTGATGCAAAGGAAGAGTTCAAAACACTTTTTAATTCACATCATTATGGTTAAAATATCACAGGAGCCTGCATGAACACGAGGATTAAACACAGTTTTGAGAGTGAGGTGGTCTTGAGTTCTAATATCAGCTCTACCACTGACTTACTGTGTGACCCTTTCCAAGTCTTTTACCACTCTTACTCCATTTTCTCATCTGGAAAGCAGGAGTAATACACTGTATTCAGGGCCGTCCCTAGGGGGGAGCGGGGCCCAGGGCCAATCGGCCTAGGCGGGACCCCCACTTCCCCATGCTGGTGGAGAGTGTGGGGGGGTACGGCCTGCTCCGCCCCCCAGAGACCCTGGTGCTCCCCCCCGGGGAGCCAGCCCCGGAAGCCGCAGAACCGCCGCCAATGTCCTGGCCACGGGGAGTTGAGGCCGAGGCATGGCCCCGGGTGGCCCAGGAAGGTGGGGAGTCGAGGACGCAGACCCGGGTGGTGGGAAGCCATCCACAGACCAGGCTGCTGCCGCCCCAGCCGCAGCCAGGACCCCAAGTGGCCACAGCCAGCCCAGAGGCTGGGGCCCAAGCACCGGCCCCAGCCCTGGGCCTGCCTGCTCCACCCTGGGGGTGGGGAGCAGGGCTGGCCTGGGGACCAGCCGGGGAAAATGCTCCTGGCTCGCCCTGCTGCCGAAGGCCACGGGAGCAGGGGGAAGCGCAGCCATTGGGGGGGGGGAGCACGGCGTGGGCCCCACACTGCCCCACTGGGAGCGGGACGGTGCGGGACCCATATTACCGCGGGGCCCAGGGCAATCGCCCTGTTCGCCCCCCACAAGGATGGCCCTGACTGTATTTTACCGAGATAGCGTGAGAATTTGTAAAGCACTTTTAAGATTATAAGTGGTACACAAGTACTAGGTAGGTCTTTGAAGAAAACAGAAGTTTCAACCATGTGAAATGCCCTCTCTATTCTTTATGACTGAATGTGTTATCTCCCCAAGAGAAATAAGAGAAGGCAGTTGATGTAAAAAATGCTATCTATTCCTTTCCTACAAGAATAGGTAGTCATAACTATCAAAGTTTAAAACATCAGCGTATTATTGTACCTGAATGTCTACAATTTATTCTAAACAGTACAAATTTTTTAGCCCCTCGCATACAAAAGAGGCACCTTATTTGTACAGGGAAACTATACATGCATACTACAAGAATCGCAAAAACCCCAAAGTAAGCTAGTTTAATATTCTGTGTTGCAGTCTCACCCTCCCTCCTTCATCTTCAGATTTAGCACAACAGTGCCACCTGCTGTGGCAATGTATAGCGTGAACTGCTGAAGGTAAATTTTCCCAAAAGCATTTCCTACTACTTCCAAGAAAATCAAAGACGTTTGCTATAGTAATTCTACTTTATCACCATGAGATGCACCTTAAGGAAACAGAGTTTTGACTGCCTGAGGTCTAAAATGTAGTCTAAAAATCAGAGGGAGGGAAGACAAAATCATTCTAAGCACATAGATTCAACAACAAACTTGGAATCATTCCCATTTTTAAAGGTAAGTAAGTTGTGTGGTTGAGCTTTCAGCTGTGTAGCAACATGTCTTTCACCTCATCAGAGCATTCTATCTTTACCAGTAAACCCCCGATTCTCTAAAGAATCGCAAATTGAAGAATGGTAATCACTTAGTGTTTACTCCAAACTTTTCAGGGATGAGAAATGATGGAGGGTGGAGTGTCCTGAGTTTCTGCACTCATACGTAAGAAAAACATTGGAGTTCAAAGGGTAAAATTATGCAAATTAAAAACCACAAAATCATGAAATGGTGAATTAAAAAGATTTAATCAAAAATTTCCTTATAGCCGCTGGGCGGCAATTCGTGTAAGAGAGCCGCTGGGTGGGCGGGAGGGCAGCCGTGCGCATGAGCTATCTAATCCACAGGCTTATGCACGGCATGGACGTGGATTCAGCTGCTGCGTGCGCATAGCTGTATCAGTTATATGCGCACGCAGGAGCTGCGTCCACGTCCCGCCGTGCATATATACAACTGTGGTTTAGTTATATAGATGTCATGGAACCAAGTAGGAGCCAAGCATGGAGGTAGAGGACCTCCTGGTTGGGGTGAAAGATCAGCCCATTGTTTTGAGAAAGCTATTGAGGAATGGGCCAAATAGTAGCTAGACAACAGGTTAACATCCTTGTCAGGTAAGGAAACCATATTGTTTTGTCTAGGAATAGTCAATCAAAATAACACTCTCGTTGTCTCATTGAATTTTGAACAGGACCCTGGTTAGAGAGGAAACAGTGGAAAGGCATACAAGGGGTTTCCATCTCAGGGGAGACTGAGGGCCTCTCCCAGCAAAAGTTTTTCTAAGCCAGCTCTGGAGCAGTAACAAGAATATTTCTTGATCCAGTAAGTACCAAAGAGATCTGTTTTGAGGGCTCCCCAAAGGGCAAATATGTCTTAAAGCACTTTCGAGTTCAGTTCCCATTCATGATCATGAAAGAAATTCCAACAGACTGCAGAGTGTCATGTTCTGTATCCATGGTAGACAGACAGCTGAGATGAGCATGTTTCTGTACAGAAGGCTCCCCCGCCCCCTCTGGCCACTTATGTAAAAGATACAGCTCGTATTGTCCACCATGACCTTTCTCTGGATGTTCTTGATAAAAGAAAAAAGTGTACAGAAGCATTCCTGACAGCCCTTAGCTCCAAAAAAACTGATATGAAGGATCACTTCTGTGGAAGACCACTTGCTGTGAAACTCATGTTTGTATAGGTGGCCTCCCCAGCCTATTGAGGGACAACGGTCAGAGTTAGAGTCAGTTGCACAAATGGAATGCCTGGTCAGTCATTGGATGGGTCTATCATCAGTCCACGGAGTGCTTTACTGTGGAGGGTGGTTATAGCCATTTGGTTAGTTTGCCCCCATTTAGGGAACAGACAGGAGTGAGCAACATCTGACAACACCTCATGAACATCCGGCATTTGGGGTGACAAGAGTGCATGCTGCCATGTGACCTAGCAGCTGCAGGCAGTTCCTGGCCTGTCTCTATGAAACTTATAAAGGTAGTAAGACTGTGGAAGGAACGCTCTCACTTGTACTGTGTCGAGGTCGACACTGATAAACTCCAGTCGCTTACTAGGATAAGTGTTGATATCTATTGTGCAAACATGGTCATCTGGGTGGCTCTTATGGCGTCCTCAAACAAGGGAACCCTGGGGAGGCAGTCACCTAGGTATAAGCAGATAATAAAGGCCACTGTTTGTAGATGTGCCACAATGGGTGGAGAGAACCTTAGAGAATACTCTGGGTGCAGACAAGAAGCTGAATGGGAGCACTCCATATTGATAATGGTTCTGCTTAAAGGTAATTTGTAAGAATCTCCTGTGTGTGATGGGTGTATCGAAATATGAAAGTAGGCATCTTGTAAGTCAATGGCAGAAAACCAATCTTCTTGCTCTAAAGTTGGAACAATAGCTGCTAGCATGCCATCTTGAATTTTTGCCTTCACATACTCATTTAATACCCTTAGATTGATGAGTGTTTGGGCCCTCAGCCAATCCATCAAAAGCACTTAGAAGAGGCAGTCTGAGAGGTTGCAGATTGGAATGCTGACTGATTCCTCTTTTGAGCCCTGGACCTCTTACTCTGCAGCTCATAACAACACTGATACAATGGGTACTGAGGAGGTTGTGACCTGTGCTGTAGCTGAGAGCTGTATCTTCTTTTCTATCCCACAGTGTAGATTTCCAGGGAGTGTAATGGGGGCTGGAAATCCTTCACGGTATGGAGAAAAGAGTCTGTCTTCTCCGTGAAGAGCTTGGGCCCTTCATATAGGAGAACTTTTGCAGCTCTTTGGGTAACCCCAAAAGGTGTAGCCAAGAAGCCCGCCTCATTATCACTGCCATGGAGACCAAGAAGGCTGTCTCCAGTGCCATCTGTAGTAGGACAGTTCTGGTTATTAACTAATCCTCTTAGACAATAGTCAGAAACTGCTCCGTTCATGTCTCCAATAAATGTTATAGAAATGCACTGATTTTCACATAATTATTATGATGATATTTAGCTATGACAGCTTGGTAGTTCATGACTCTAAACTGCAATACTGTTGATAAATACTCCTTTCTGCCAACAAGATCTAGCCTTTTCCAATCCCAATCACATAGGTCAACTTGGTGTGGTGTTGCTTGCCTCATGCATTAATCACATCCACTCCCATCAGTACCGTTAGGGAAGTTGAAACAGAAAGTCTGACTCTTTGGGAGGAATGCAGAAATTTATATTGGTTCTCTTGCAGGTTGGTATGATGGAGGCTCGTGTCTGCCAGGTGCTTTGGCAAGGTCTAGAACCACCTTATTAATTGGGAGGGCAATTTTAGATGAGGAGGATATCCATCAGCTTGTGATGTGTATCTGCCACTTCCTGTAGGGGAATTTGCAGCTCATCTGCCACTGTATTGGTAAGATCCTGGAAGTTCTTAAAACCATTACCTAGTTTGAGTGGGGGGGATGAGGCCCCACTACAGCCTCATCTGACGAAGAGGAGACATTTGCTGGAAGAGTAGCTTTCCCTTTGAGCCCTTCTTCCTCTTCTGTAAAAGCTGTCTGCTCCCCTGGCTCAGGGACTCTGGACAGCCGGCTGTAGAGCTCCAGCTGGCAGACTCTTTCTGAGAGACACTGGACAGTCATGATGCGTGGTATACCTTGACTTGACGTGGTATACCTTGACTTTAGCAAGGCTTTTGATACGGTTTCCCACAGCATTCTCATCGGCAAGTTAAGGAAGTATGGGTTAGATGAGTGGACCGTAAGGTGGATCGAAAACTGGTTAGATCAACAGGCTCAGCGGGTAGGAATCAATGGCTCGATGTCTGGTTGGCAACCGGTAACGAGTGGAGTGCCCCAGGGGTCGGTCCTGAGGCCGGTTCTATTCAACATCTTCATTAATGATCTTGATGATGGAATAGACTGCGTGCTTAGTAAGTTTGTGGATGACACCAAGTTGGGGGGGAATGGTAGATATTCTGGAGGGCAGGGACAGGATCCAGGGAGACTTGGACAAATTGGAGCACTGGGCCAAAAGAAACCTCATGAGGTTCAACAAAGACAAGTGCAAAGTCCTGCACTTAGGACGGAAAAATCCCATGCAGTGCTACAGGCTGCGGACCAATTGGCTAAGTAGCAGCGCTGTAGAAAAGGACCTGGGGGTTATGGTGGACGGGAAGATGAATATGAGCCAACAGTGTGCCCTTGTTGCCAAAAAGGCCAATGGCATATTAGGCTGCATCAGTAGGAGTATTGCCAGCAGATCGAGGGATGTGATAATTCCCCTCTATTCGACACTCGTCAGGCTGCATCTGGAATACTGTGTCCAGTTTTGGGCTCCCCACTACAGAAAGGATATGGACAAATTAGAAAGAGTCCAGCGGAGGGCAACAAAAATGATTAGGGGGCTGGGGCCCATGACTTATGAGGAAAGACTGAAGGAACTAGGCTTATTTAGTCTACAGAAGAGAAGACTGAGGGGAGATTTGATAGCAACCTTCAACTACTTGAAGGGTTGCTCCAAAGAGGACGGAGCTAGGCTGTTCTCGCGGGTAATAGAGGACAGAACAAGGAGCAATGGTTTCAAATTACAGCTGGGGAGGTCAAGGTTGGATATTAGGAAAAACTTTCTCACTAGGAGGGTGGTGAAGCATTGGAATGGGCTATCTAGGGAGGTGGTAGAATCTCCATCTTTGGAGATTTTTAAGGCTCGGTTAGACAAAACCCTGGCTGGGGTGATTTAGGGGGAGTGCTCCTGCTTTTTAGCAGGGGGTTGGACTAGATGACCTCGTGAGGTCCCTTCCAACCCTATTATTCTATGATTCTATGATATGAACAATGCCCAAGGATCCCAATACACCATGGATGCAGACAAAGGAGGAAGGAAATGGCAAAGGGGTAGGGAGATATGCAAGGGGCCCCTTACTACAATCATGGATTGGCTTGATGGAACTGAGGAAGACCTTTGTATAGCAATGGCAGGCCATGATAATAAGCTAGGGAAAGGACATTCTCCTGGTCTCAGTCAGCCTTATCACTGGGTAGAGATGGCAGTGACTAGGATCTTGGTGGTATACAGCCCAATGCAGAGAGTGATTTGGGGTGCCAAGATGCACTCAGTCATGGTAAATGGGAATTGCAGTTCTTTCCCAACCATCAGGTCTCCAGGGTACTGGAATTCATGTGGTACTGTGGGCTCACCTAATACCACTGAGGAGTATTAATGGTATGTGGTTAGTGTCAATGGTTGTGTGGGGCCTAAAGACAGAATTTTATAGTGTTAGCTAAACTAACTCCATTTTGTCATGTAACCTTTGCTGCAAGCCTCACCCTTAACAACCAGGGTAGCATCAAGATGCCCTTTATGATAAGAATAGAAGCGACGTTTAGAAGGATGCGCTGTTAGCCTTGCTTGGCAGGAAACCACATGTAACAAAAAGTCTCTGCAGTTGGAATGACACCTGTACCTGTCTAAGATGAGTTATGACCATGACGTCAAAGACGCTATAACCAAAGAGTATAACTACACTGTTTTTCCTGCTTGTCGTTGTTGCCCTTGTCCCCTCGGGGAGGGGGGGGCAGAAGCAGCCGCACAGCCATGGTCAATAAAGGGCTCTTTTCTCTCCTTCAGTCTCGTTGGTCAGTTTGTAGGGAACGACAGTTGAGAAGGTACAGAGACTGCCTACGCAAAAGGTTTGTCATACCTAGAGACGGGACAGCAACTGTCTTGCTTGGAGAGTGGTACCCCTGCCTCATAGCCGATTACCTGGCTTCCCTAAGCAGGCTGGTGCTGGAGAGGTCATAGCAGAGACACCTTTCTGGATTCCACGCTTTGTGGTATGCCATCGGTACCGAGGGGAGAGAAGGTAGAGAGTGCTCTCTAGATGGGAGCTTTGTTTGCACCCGCTTTCGACAGTTTTCTCGCTGCTGCTCTTTTACAGACAGCATGGAAATTCTTTCTGCTTATGGTGCTTAGGGTAAAAGACGGTTACTAACCTTTTTCTGTAACTGTCGTTCTTCGAGATGTGTTGCTCACGTCCACTCCAATTAGGTGTGCGCGCGCATCGTGCACGGCTGCCGGAAAGAATTTCCCTAGCATCCCCGGAGGGTCGGCTACGGAGCCCCCTGGAGTCGCGCCTCCATAGCGCCCTTTATAAGGGCTCGCCGACCCGACCCTCGCCAGTTCCTTCTTGCCGAGGATCCGACAGAGGGGTAGGTGGGCGGGTTCAGAGTGGACGTGAGCAACACATCTCGAAGAACAACAGTTACAGAAAAAGGTTAGTAACCGTCTTTTCTCCTTCAAGTGATTGCTCACGTCGACTCCAATTAGGTGATTCCCAAGCACTTACCGGAGGAGGGGTCGGAGGTCAATTCCTTACGGACTGCAACACTGCCCTGCCGACCGCAGCATCCTCAGCTGCTTGGTGGGTGATTGCGTAATGGGCTGCGAACATGTGGATTGAGGACCAGGTTGCTGCTCTGCATATGTCCTGGATCGGTACACAAGCTGCAAAGGCTGTTGACGTGGCCTGGGCCCTTGTCGAATGGGCTGTGATCTTTGGGGCTGGCTTATTTGCTAGTCCATAGCACATCCTTATGCATGATGTGATCCAGGACGAGATTGTCTGTGCCGAGACTGGGCGTCCCTTCATTCTGTCGGCTATGGCCACAAACAGTTGAGGAGACTTTCTGAAGGCTTTCGTTCTTTTGATGTAGAAGGCAAGGGCCCTCCTTACGTCGAGTGAGTGTAAGGCCCG
Organism: Pelusios castaneus; assembly: GCA_007922175.1. Lineage (NCBI taxonomy): Eukaryota > Metazoa > Chordata > Testudines > Pelomedusidae > Pelusios > Pelusios castaneus. The sequence continues at coordinate 462,709 of ML685776.1, read as the reverse complement.
CTCTCGGTCTGAGGTATGAGGTCTCGGGTAGAACACCGGCAGAAAGATGTCCTGGTTCGTATGGAAGGCAGAGATCACCTTAGGTAGGAAGGCTGGGTGCGGTCGAAGCCGGACCTTGACTTTGAAGAACACCGTATAAGGTGGCTCCGATGTGAGGGCTCTTAACTCGGAGACTCTCCTGGAAGATGTAATTGCCACTAGGAATGCAACCTTCCATGAGAGGTAGAGCTCGGGGCATGTCGCTAGCGGTTCGAATGGGGCTTTGGTGAGCGCCCGGAGTACTAGGTTCAAGTCCCACTGTTGAACTGGTTCTATAATCTGTGGAAACCTTTTAGCTATCCCCTTAAGGAAACGGCCCACCATAGCATTTGAGAAGACCGTGCTGCCCTCTATCGGTGGATGCAAGGCGGAGATGGCTGTTAGGTGGACCTTTAGTGAGGATGTAGACAATCCTTCATGCTTAAGGTGGAGCAGGTAGTCGAGGATAGCTGGGAGGTTGGCCCTCTTAGGGGACAGGGACCTCCCCTCGCACCAGGTGGTAAAGCGTTTCCGTTTTGACAGGTAAGTCGACCTTGTAGATGGTTTCCTACTTTCCATCAGGATTTCCCTCACGGGATTCGAGCATTGCATCTCCTTCTGGCTCAGCCATGGAGCCTCCACGCCATTAGGTGGAGTGACTGAAGGTCTGGGTGGCGTATTGCGCCCCCCTGTTGGGTAAGTAGGTCTTGGGAACAGTGGGAGTCTGATTGGTGCCACCATCCGCAGGTCCAGGAGGGTGGGGAACCAGTGTTGGCGTGGCCATGCTGGGGCAATCAGTATAAGGGATGACTTGTCCCTTTTTATTTTTGACAGAACCAAGTGGATCAGTGGAAAAGGTGGAAATGCATAGAGGAGTTCGTCGCCCCATATGATCTGGAAGGCGTCCGCCACCGAACCTTTGCTCAGGCCACGGAAGGAACAGAACTTCCTGCACTTGGCATTGTCTCTCGTGGCTAAGAGGTCTAGACGGGGAGTCCCCCACGTCTGGAAGATGGATTGGGCCACGTCTTGGCATAGTGACCATTCGTGCGCTTGAATCGCCCGGCTTAAGGAGTCCGCCAGGGTGTTCTGGACTCCTGGAAGATAGGAAGCTCCCAGGTGGATCCCCCGGGGAATACAGAATCGCCAGAGGGCTAGGACTTCTCTGCAGAGGGGGGAGGAACGGGCCCCTCCTTGTCTGTTTATGTAGAAAACCGTCGCTATATTGTCTGACTTCACCGCCACACACTGACCCTTTATGTAGTGGTCGAAGGCCTGGCATGCCAGGAAGACTGCTCGCAGATCTCTTACATTGATGTGACTGGACAAGTCCTGTTGGGTCCACCGACCCTGAGTTTTCAGGCGACCTAGGTGGGCTCCCCATCCCAGGCCTGACGCATTCGTCACCAGAGTTAGGGTTGGTTGCAATTTCTGAAAAGGTACCCCCACACATACCACATCCCTGACCGTCCACCATTGTAGAGACGTCAGAATGTGAGGTGGAATGGTTACCACCTTGTCCAGAGGGTCCCTGGATGGTCGATATACTGAGGCTAGCCAGATTTGCATGGGTCTTAGGTGTAGTCTGGCATGGGGAACGACCTGGGTACATGCCGCGAAGTGGCCCATTAGTCTTAGGCATGTCCGAGCTGTGGTCATAGGGTGATGAGACAACCCCTCTATTAGGGTGGCGATACTTAGGAAGCGTGCCTGTGGGAGGGACACTGTGGAGGTGATAGAGTCCACAATTGCTCCAATAAATTCTATTTTTTGAGTTGGTACCAGAGTGGACTTCTTTAAATTTATTAGTAGACCGAGGTTTTCGAAAGTGTGCTTTATGAGGTCTATGTGATCCTCCGCTTGCGTGCTGGATGTCCCTTTCACTAGCCAGTCGTCCAGATATGGGAACACATGCACTCTCCGCTTCCTGAGGAAGGCCGCCACTACCGCCATGCATTTTGTGAATACCCTGTGTGCTGTGGACAGCCCAAAGGGGAATGCTGTAAACTGGAAATGTTCGTTTCCTACTACGAATCTCAGGAATTTCCTGTGCCTCGGGATGACTGAGATATGGAAGTACGCATCCCTGAGGTCGAGGGTGGCATACCAGTCCCCTGGATCCAGTGACGGGGTGATCGAGGCTAGGGAGATCATGCGGAATTTGATCTTTTTTATGAATCTGTTCAGACATCTGAGGTCCAGAGTTGGCCTGAGGCCTCCCTTTGCCTTGGGAATCAGAAAGTACTTTGAATAGAATCCCTTCCCCCTTAGATCCACTGGAACCTCTTCGACTGCTCCTAAGGATAGAAGCTGTTGGACCTCCTCGCGAAGAAGGTGTTCGTGAGAGGAGTCCCTGAAGAGGGACGGGGGTTTGGGGGGCGGGGGTAAGGGGTAGAGTGGAATTGGATAGAGTATCCCACCTCTACCGTGCGCCGGACCCATTTGTCTGATGTAATATAGGCCCATGCCCAGCAGAAATGGGATAAGCGATTTAGGAACGGTGGGGCTGGATCTTTGCGGACTGGTACTCCATCCTTGGGCAGTCCTTCAAAAGCCCTGTTTTGGGCCCTGGGACTTTCCCAAGGGGCCGTCGTGCTTCCCTGAGGGAGGGTATGACCTCTTCCTGCTATTTCCACCATTGTTGTTCCTGCCCCTCCTGCGGCCAGAGTCCTGTCTTTGGTGTTGTTGGTAGGGGCGTGGTGGTGGTTGGGGCTTAAAGTGGCGTCTTTGTGTAGACAGGGTATGCATCCCCAAAGATTTCAGAGTCACTCTCGAGTCTTTGAGGCTGTGGAGCTTCAAGTCCGTTTGCTCTGAAAAGAGCGACAGGCCTTCGAACGGGAGGTCCTGCACGGTCTGCTGGACCTCATATGGGAGCCCCGATGCTTGTAGCCAGGAACTACGACGCATGGAGATCCCCGAGGCCATCACGCGGGCCGCCGCGTCCAAGGCTGACTGTAGGGAGGCTTTTGCCACCTCTTTACCCTCAGTTGTTAATGCCGTGAACCCCTTTCTAGAGTCCGGCGGTAATGCACTCGAGTATTTTTCCACCGAGCTCCAAGAGTTAAAGGTGTGCCTACTGAGGATGGCCTGCTGGTTTGCCACCCTTAGCTGTAGGCCTCCCGTGGAGTACACCTTTCGGCCATAGATGTCCAGCCTCTTAGCGTCCTTGGCCTTTGGTGTTGGCGCTTGGGCCCCTTGTCTCCTTGTCGTTCGCAGCCGCGACGACTAGGGACCCCGGAGTAGGGTGAGTGTACAGGTACTCATACCCCTTGGGCAGCACGAAGTATTTCCGCTCTGCCCTCTTAGGGAGTCTGCCAGATTGACTTCATAGTCCTGTCTATAGTTTTTATCAGAGGCAGAGCTACCCTCGAAAGACCTGAGGAGGATAAAATGTCCGTCATTGGGTCCTGAACATCCTCGACGACCTCCTGACCCTGGATGCCCAGATTGAGGGCTACCCTCCTGAGGAGGTCCTGGTGCGCTCTACCGTCCTCCAATGGGGGTGCAGGGGTGGACCCCGCCACCGCCTTGTCTGGTGACGAGGATGAAGATCCTTTGATGAGCGAGGGATCCTCTGGGTCCAGGGTTTCTCGCGGCGTCGAGGCACCGGTTGCGGTGCCGATGTCCTCGGGCGGTGGCTCCGCGCAGGCGCCTCACGGTGCCGAGGTGCGCGGCGGGTGCCCGTCCCCACCCCGTGCCGTGTCGGGGCGAGAGACTGTCTCGGACCGACTGTGAGGTCTGGAGAAGGTCGGTGCCGTGGGATGACTGGCCCCCTCTAGACTGGTGATATGCCCACGGTGTCCAGAAGGGCCAGCTGCCGGGGTTCTGCCAGGCCGGACCCCACGGTGCTGGGAACGCTTCCCTGCGGTGCCGGGACGACGAGCGCGAACGGCTTCGTCCAGAAGCGATCGACCCCGCCTATGACCCGGACGGCGATTCGCTCCTCGGGGACCATGGCGGTGCCGTGGACGTTTGGATCGGGGAGCGGTGCCGGGGGGGAGCGATGGACCAACATTGGCATGGGTTTGCCTCTTGATTGACGAGGCTTGTCCGGTGCCAAGGCGGTGGTCGCGGAGCCGGAGTCGCTGCGGTGCGGTACTGTACTCTCTATGAGCTCCTTGGCAGCCTCGAACGTCTCAGGCGTGGACGGGGACCTCGTGATCTCCACATCCTCCGCGAGCTCCCATCCCGGGGACATCTCCGGTGCCGGACTCGACAGCCCCGCACCCCGGGGTGGAGTCGACGGCCTGGGCGTCCTCGGGGTGGCAACTACGTGGCCCTGCGTGGGTCGCACCGTGTCCTTACCCCTTGCCCCGTCCTTGGAGGGCGGCGACCGGCCTATATCCGCGCGGTGCCTTTTCCTCGGTACCGGTGAGGGTGACCGGGGCCGGGAACCCGGTTTCGGCGCTGATGCTACTCGGTGCCTATCCCCCTTGTCTTTACATTGCCCCGAGGTCTCCGGTGCCGGGGAACTCTTCGGCGGCGTCGAGACCACGGTAGGCGTCGGGGCGCTGGGGGAGGGTCTAAGTGCCACCTCCATGAGGAGAACTTTCAGTCTCTGGGATCGATCCTTTTGCGTTGTAGGCCGGAACGACTTACAGATTTTGCACTTCTCCCCCAAGTGCTTTTCTCCCAGACACTTCAGGCACGTGGAGTGCGGATCCCTCCTCGGCATGGGCTTGTTGCACTCCACACAGTGTTTGAAGCCTGGGGCTCGAGGCATGCCCCGGCCCCCTAGGCATAGTAGCTACTGACTAACTAGCTAAGAAAGGAAAACTAAACAATGAAAAACTAAGCTAACTAACTGAAACGAGATTGAGAAGAGAGTGGGATACTAGGGTGGATCTCTACACGAGAGAGCCAAGATCCGACTAGCCGTCACTGCGGTAAGAAGGAACTGGTGAGGGGAGGGTCGGCGAGGCCTTATAAAGGGCGCTATGGAGGCGCGACTCCAGGGGGCTCTGTAGCCGACCCTCCAGGGATGCTAGGGAAATTCTTTCCGGCAGCCGTGCACGATGCGCGCACCTAATTGGAGTCGACGTGAGCAATCACTCGAAGGAGAACCAGATGTTTCAAGGGACAGTCCCGATATTTGGGGTTTTACTTATGCAGATGCCAATTACCTCCCACGCCATTCACTATCTGGTCAGCCTAGCTTCCAGGGTAGCACCAGTGCCTCAGGGCTAATCTCCTGGCCTCTCTAAGCAGTGCCATGCCACAGCACTCAGAGCAGAAGCCCAAGTCCAAATTAAAGCAGGGGTTTTAGAGGCTGCAGCCCTGGGCCCCAGGCTAAACAGGGCCCCACCCCCCTGCCAAAATCCAGCCTTGGCTGGCTTGAGCAGGGTGCTGACACTGCCCACTGTCAGCCTGCTGGAACAGACCAGCCAGCCCAGGGACAGGGCAGGAGCACTGCAAGCCCAGGACCCCCCCCCCCCCACACCTCATGCCGGCTAGGCCTGGCTGTCCCCACCCCAGGCTGAGCACCACCATGGGGGGGAAGTGGATGGGGTGGCTCACAAGAAAGGGCAGTCCTGGGCCTCCTGAGACCTGCATCCAGCCCTGCAGAAGCCCATGTTTCAGAGCTGTCATTGTAACTGGTACCAATGTGGTTGCACTTGGGAACCCCTCTGGCTGACTCAGTTGGGGAGACAGAGTACTATTTTTCTCCTGAGCCTTTACAGGGGGTTCAACTCTTTTCTTTCTGCAACTCTACCTCCTTTGAAGTTAAAGGCTCGGAGGAGATGAGCTGGAGTCTGCACTTGTGTCCCCTCAAGGCTGAAATGCCTTCTCCATAAGGAGGAGTTCAACTTCAGCTCCCAAAGACTTCCTGCAGCTTTCACTACTACCAGAGGGAGCACTTCTGAGGGATAGAGGTCTCTCTCAGGCCCTGGACACAGCGAGAGAATCTTGCAGGAGAGGTACCACTTGAAGCATGAGAAGCCCCCGAGGCGGGAGATGGCTATCACCCTCTAGAAGTGAGGGATGCAGAAGCAAGCTCTTTTCTTCTTTTTAACTGGAAAGCACTTAAAAAGTCTCCAGCACTCCTGAAGGGAAAGCCCCTCAGACAGGCCAGGAAACTTATGTTAAAGTTCTTTTCATTCCAACTGGATAAAAAGGAAATACGGTTTTGGAGAACATAGCTATGGAGGGAGGAAGAGTGCAGGGCATGTACAAGCTCAAAGGACACTGCTTCCACAAACCTCTGATTAGAGGCACAGAAGTGCAGCTACACCTCCAGTGGAGCATATGGATGTTTGAAAAAGAACGAGGGAACTCCGGGTCTTGTTTTTGTTAGCTCCATGTATTTATCCCCACTATTACTCAATTTCTGTAGCATTTTGCATAATAATCACGCAACAATGTATAATATTTTGCACTTAGAGACAGCACAACACCATGCATAAGAGATTCTCAGACGACGAGACACAGGAGGGTGAACAGTTAGCTCAGTTTGCCACATGGAACATTTTCCGTCTTTCTTGATTAGAGGGTTCAAGCTATAGACAGGATTTTTTATTTATTTATTTTTTAATTCAGAACATTCTCCCTCCCCCTGGCTGCATGGCAGCCTAGATTTTTGACACCCCCCAAAAAAAGAGAGTAGTATGATGCAAGGGAAAATAATAGTTTAGTTATAGGCAGGAGAGTGACCTTTTATACTCTTCTGCTGATTAAAAACCAACCACTATTTAGGTCACCCGGAGCATTATAAGGCCCGGGGGCGGGGGGGGGGGGGTGTTGAATATTAAGAAGCTGTGCAAAAGTTTTTAAAAAAAAACAATTAGGTATATAAGACCCAAGGAACCATACCTATGCCACCCAAACACTTGACCTGATCCTGCAAGCAATCAGTGCATTTGTAGGGAGTGCGGGAGTCAGCGCACTTTTCCCTGAAGGCAGCTGCTGGGCTAGTGCAAGAAGAGTGCAATAATTTTCGAAGCAACCTCGGTGCTGCTTTAATAGGTGCTAGCTAGAGTTGTTCAGCCGCGCACAGCACCACCCGCCATGGCGCAGGTGCAGCTGGTAGTTGCCCAGGCGGCTGGGGGACTGCCCAGCTAGCCTTCCTGACGTGTCCTGCCCCCTGAGCAGCAGGGCGCACCCTGGACGAGTCTACTTACTGACGCCTCGACTGTGCCACGTGCTGTGCGCAAGCGGTCACACTCGTTACTCACTGCGTCGGCTGCTCCCGGCTCCCGCCCTTCGGATGCAGGCGGCCCAGAGTGGGCACGTGCTGCTCCCTGGGTGCCGCTTCACCTCCCCGCCCCTGTTCTCATGCATCCTCAGTACTGTATCCGCCGCTCTCCACAGTTTAGTCCCTGCCTTGCGGCCGTGCTCGGCTCACCCGCGAACAGCCGAAGGCGCAAGCCGTGCACACAACTCCCCCCGCGCTCCGGCCGAGGCAGCGCCCCTGAGCGAGCTGACTGACGCAGCCGGGGCCGGGCATCACCGCGCACCCGCGAGTGGCCAAGCTGGGGAGGTGGTGGCGCTGTGTCGCCCCTCTCATCCAGCAACTCTTCAACTGACCCCGCTGCCTCTGTGTTGTGGGAAGGGCTGTCGGTGCGCCAGGCTAGCCCTGCAGGTGAGAGAAAGCAGGGCACGCGGCCTACGACCCTGGCTGCAGCTTATGTTCCGTGCGTGTGTACAGCAGTCACCTTTACTGATGGTCAAGGCCCATTTTAACAGGCAGCTCCTGCCGCCCAGCTGTGTGCCCTAACCTTCCTGCTCCCCTTCCTCTTGCAAGTACCCCCCCAAACTGTTCTTTTGGCCATCCGCCCAAACAAGGTGGGGCCAGAGCCCACTCCCACTCCTACGTACGCTATAGCTTTCCTTGTGGCCAGCAACATCATTCTGCAGCAAAACTTCCTCCCTCTCTGCACTCCTGCCAGTACTAAGGTTACCCATGGTCTCTAAGTCTGCGTTGCCTACCTCAGCATTAGTTTTGGCGAGCGAGTAACGTATCACAGTTTGCCTCATAGCCACAAGGGGGCGCTTGGCTCATCTGACACTGACCAACCTTTATAAACAATCATTTTTTTCCCCCCACTGGCTTTTGGGAGATGTGTGCTGTGGCCTGCAAGGATAGTGAAGGTGGCGCGGTAGTCCTCCTAGTTCATTGGGTAGATGAAGAAAAGCAGAAGTACGTTAAATTAAGGAAGTTAGGAAAGATTTTGAAATATCAGCTGCCTTCCTAGACTTTAGAAAGAGAGTTTTAGGTAAAACACCCAACTCCAAGAAAACCTACCTTGTGAAAAGGAAGGTTATTCACCTTGGTGCGGTGACTGTACTTCTTTGCAATGAGCATGCCTGTGGGAACGCCACCGAAGGTGTTGGTGTGCACCGCGGCACATGCCGGAGATCTTTCAAAGGGCTGGGGGAGCCGCACACACGAGCCAGCTCCCTTAGCGTTTCTTTAGAATGCACATGGCTCTAACCACCCATTCCCTTCTCTACCCAGTGAAGTATTTGAAAAACTCCAAAGTAGCAAGGGGAGGAGGGCAGGCAGTGGACTACCCATGGGGACTCACATCTCATAGAAGTACAGTTACTGCACCAAAGTGAGTAACCTTCCTTTCTCCTTCGAGAGCAGGCCCGATGGGTGCTCCACCGAAGGTGCGTAGAAAGCAGTGCCCTCAGTTAGATGGAGGGACCTTGGAGACCTCATTATGCACCAATGCTAGGACCACTTGACCTATCCCTGCACCTGCCCTTGTCATTAGAGCATAGTGCATAATAAATGTGTGAGGAGAGACCCATGTCCCAGCTTTACATATTTCTGAAATTGAGACATTGTTCAGGAAGGTGGTGGTAGCTGCAACTGTCGCTGCCTCTCATCTTGAGTAAGGTTTTGTGGATGAGCGGAAGAGGTGGGAATGCATACAGGAAGTTGCCTGTCTATGACTGGAGAAAAGCATCCCCTAAGGATGTTTTCCCAATACCTGCTTACAAACAGATAACCAGGCATTTGCGATTCTGATAGGTAGCAAATAAGTCTATATGCGAGTATCCCTTTCAGGACTGCTGTATTTAATTCCCACTTATGCTCCCTTGGAAAGGCCCTGCTGAGAGTATCGGCCACAGTGTTGTGAATGCCTGGTATTTGGTTGCTGAGATCATGACTTTGCAAGTTATGCACCATTTCCAAAGTTTCATAGCCTCTGCACAGAGGGGAGGCTGACCTTGCCCCCTCCTATCTCTTTATGTAGAACATACATGAGATGATGGCTGTCATGATCCTTATATGTTTGTTCATAATATGACCTTGGAAGTACCAGCATGCAGTGTTTATGGGGAGATAGGATTCTGTTAACGACTAGGGATGCATCCGTTGACATTAGCATCGTAGGTGTCGATTGTTGAAACGGTGCCCCGTTAAAAGGTTTTGAGCCACCTTCCACCATTACAGTGAGTGCTTTATAGTTATCGGCAAACTCACTAGTTTCCGTACTGAGTGGCTGTGTACCCGTGTAAGCCAAAGTTGTAAAGTCTTCATGTGCAGGCGTGAATGTTGCGCTACGACTGTGGTTGCGGCCATGTGGCCCAGAAGTTGAAGACATGTCAGTGGATTTACTGATGGTGATGCACATGCTCTGTCTATGAGGTTGCAGAGGGTTTCAAATCTGCTTTGAGGTACCAGGGCTCTTGCTCTTTGTGAATCTAGTCTTACTCTTATGAATTCTATGACCTGAGTTGGTTCTGTAGTTGATTTCTGCCCATTTATGAGTAGGCCTAGTTCTTGGAATAATTTCACTGTAAAATGTAGATCTTCTATGGCCTGGACGGAAGTCTGTGACATTACAGGCAATCGTCCAGATATGGGAATATTGTGATGATGTGTTTTCAAAGGTGAGCTACTACTATTGCAAACACCTTTGAAAATACCCTTGGAGCCGTTGATAGTCCAAAAGGTAAGACTGTGTATTGGTAATGGTCGTTTCAGACCCTGAATCTTAAAAACCTCCTGTGGGATGGGTAAATTGCTATATGGAAATAGGCATCTTGCAGGTTGAGGGATATAAAAACAGTCCTTGAGTTCCAGAACAGCGATGATTGTCAATAGTATTATCATTCTGAAACTTTGTTGCTTTATGAATTTGTTTAGCTTTCTTAGGTCAAGAAAAGGTCTCCATCTTCCCAACTTCTTCCTTATTAGAAAGTAGGGGGAATAAAAACCTTTCCCTCTATGCTCTTGTGGTACCCTTTCTATTGTGCCTATATTTAGTAGGCGCTGCATCTCCTGCTGTAATAGGAGTTGTGTCCCTGAAGAGGGACAGGGGAGGGAAGGTGGACTTTGATCTTGTTATAAAAGGGATGTTGTACCCAGTGCTGTTAATTTCTAGCACCCATCTTTCTGCGGTGATGTCTGATCATTGAGGGTAGAAGGCTTGCAGTTGCTGTTGGTAAATCAAAGCTTATTCGGTAACCTCTTCATGACCTTTCGTACCCTTGACCAATGTTTCAAAGTTGGGGTTTGGAAGGAGGATTCTAGGATGTTGTGAGTTGGTTATTGTTCTATCTACGTCTTTGAGCACATTGTCTTCCTTGTGACAGGTCTTGTCATCTATAATTTGGCCTGTATGTATATTGATATCGATATCTTGGGTTCTATGATTGGTATCCGGATGTACGTCTCTTCTTGTTTGTAGCACAGATGCCAAAGGTTCTAAGTGTGGCTCTGTCATCCTTCGATGTATGCATGGTATCATCTGTTTTCTCATAGAACAATTTCTTTCTATCGAAAGGGAGATCCTCAATCATGTTCTGGAGCGGTCGTGGAAGATTGGCAGAGTGCAGCCAAGCGGATCTTCTCCTTACAATTCCCGTGGCCATAGTTCTCACTACAGTGTCTGCCACGTCCAAAGCAGCGCTGTGCGAGAGATTAGTTGACCTTGAATGACTGCATGAAATCATTACTTCATTGTTTCTGGGATGACTTCAATAAAATCTGCCAGTTTCAGATAATGTGTGGTTGTAAGTTGCCAGTAAGGCAAAATAGTTTGCTATACACATTCATAAGATTGATGAGATGTAAACTTTCTTCCCCAATAGATCCATCTTCTTGCCTTCCTTGTCATGGGGTGTATTTTTGTTATATTGCTGTTTATTTCTCTGGTTGGCTGCCTCCACCACCAGTGAATTTGGAGCTGGATAAGAGATATTTGGTATTTCTTGCAGGTATGTAATATCTCCTGTCCGCTCTCTTGTTAGTTGGCGGGATCGAAGCAGGTGTCCGCCAAACTTGTTCCATTGGCTCCACTAACCCGTTGTCCATGGGTAACGACACCCTTGTTGACGATTTGGTCTGCATAATATTCAGCAATTTGTGCTGCGATTCATTTATCTCCTGCATGGGAACCTCCATTGATTCCACAACTCTGTTGAATAATTCCTGTAATTGTTTGGCTTCATCTACTGACACTGCTGATGTAGAGGGAATGATGATCTCATTCATGATTGATGAGATATCCTAGGGAGGAGAGAGTGAGTGAGGTATCTGCCATTCCTCCTCCTCTTGAGATTGATATTCAGGTGATGAAGGGGGTTGTTCCTCAGGTCTTTTGAGTGTCTTGCCTGAAGCCTGTTTGCCTCTTCCAGTGTATGGAGACCATAGCCCCTGTCTATGCCATTGATGAAGATAGGCTATCGGAGGACCATATCACACTGGGTCATACCAAGGGTAAGGTGGCCTGTCCTGATAATGTATCCTAATGTTGTTTACAATAAGGTTGGGGGTAGGCGTGATTTGACCTTTTTTTATAAACTTGTTTAGGGCTCTCAGATCTAGTATTGGCCTGAGGCCTCCCTTTGCCTTGGGAACTAGGAAGCATCATGCACAGGGCGCACGTACACCAGGATTGGAATCGGCCTGAGCACACAAAGAAGAAAAGTGAGTTAAAACCTGTGAATTCTAATTGTAACACATTAGTATTTTGAGGGAAATAACTTGACCATATTTGTATATCAAAAGCAGCAATAAAGGGCAAAATAAATATTGCTTTGCCTTTATCTTTAACTCAGTTCTCCCATTTCAGACAGCAGCTTTGGGTAGGCATGGGTTGATTGGATGGATCTTTAAAATGGATCAAATATTTTATTTCAAAACTGTCAGGCACCTCAACAAAGCAAGGAGCACCGATAGTATATTCTGGATTCCCCAGATATTTTGTTTTCATCCAATCATTCATTCATACCAGGAGTCTGAAAAACTCCAAAATGAATTTAAGGAGGCTAAATCCTCCAGCTTTCCGGAGAAGTCATAGCTTTAGTCATGGCTTTGAGAGCCTATCTTTTGCCTGTATTCTTTCCTGTAGGATTCTTATTTATGACTCATGATTTCTTAGTTTTAAAATTAGCAGCTTAGAAACTTGGGATCTTAGTATAACAATTTAAATGACAGATTAAATTTAAACTCATCAATAGGTAATAAATAAAATTTCTCTCTTGCTATAGTCACTAGAAAGCAGGGAAAATGTAGGCTTAATATATAACACAAAGGGGATCAAAATGCATATGTTAGGGGTTACTCCCAAAGAACACTGCTAGAACTCATTTCTCCCTATGCCCTATGAATTTCCAGTTTGTCAGAAAAGTATTTAGGAGTGACATCTAATACTTCATAGTAAAGAAACAAATGACATCCCTATTATGAGAACATTTTTAAGTATCTAATGTCACATTTAATAAATATACTATCAACATTCTGTGTACTGCTAGCAGATCTACATTCCTTCTTGTGGCTCTGAGGAATGGACAGTATTTGCTGGGGGGAGAGGGGGAACAGGGAAAGGAGTTGGGTTAACATATCTTCCCTTCAAAGGCTTTGCATTTAGCTAAGGAAAGGTAGATGCTATTCCTTTCTAAGCCAATTGACAAATATTAACTTGGTAGACGTTAAGTCTGCCACTTTACAGCAACACCACTTTTCCCACACCATTCACTGGCTACCTGATAATAAGCAATGTTATATTTAGTATAATAGAGATCATGGGATATGTCACTACAAACCTGATTCATGTATCAGGACTCACATGGTATGTATTAGGAAAGGACTGAAAATATTGCTAATAGAAATTTTTTTTTATAAGAATAGGCTATGCTCGACAATTTTATTGAATTCACTTCCTTTTATTGCAGTGACACCTCATACAAAGTAGTAACTGCAGTACTCAATGTTAAAACATTAGAAAAAGCATTTGTGTGACAGTTACAGTATTATCAAAATATTACATTTTCAAACCCAGTGGGTAACTAAATACCCCACTCAAGCTCAAATCTTTAAATTATTTCCATAGTTCATTTTTTAAATATGTAATGTCAGAAAAGCATATAAAAAGAAACATATGTAAAAGTAAAGAAACCTAAATACAGTCAAACATGAACATAAATAAATAATTGATTTCTTCAGCTATTGTTGCTCTTTCTAAACCCATAAAAATAAATTTAATCTACAGAAACAATGAAATTGCCATGTGTTGAGAAATTTTATATTTCAAGTCATTAACATTGATTGAAACTTAAAAAAATTTGGCTTCAAAAAAATCAAAGTTTATATATAGACTAAATAGAAACTGGAATGACTATGTTGCTAACTAACATCTGTGGCTAACAAATACCAGTAACTGTTGAAGTTTATTAGAGATGTTACAACAAATCTTGAAACTGTTGATCTGGTGTCTAGTATTAGTGAAGTTCTGAGAGTGCATATGTGAAAAGCATCCTACATTATTTCACGGACTACAATTCCCTCCCCGTCCCCAAATGCATATTTAGATATATCTCATATAATTTTATACACATATATGCATGTATACACACACTTCATTTGGTTCCTGCATTACAGATAACAAGCAATGGTTTCCTGAATGGGCAAAATATTAAATAAGTGTACCTGTGCACATTTTCAAGATAGCAGCACTAAGTTCATGCTTTATTGTCCAACTGTTTAAAAAACAAAGAATGAAACATGGCAACGATTCCATGTTCATGGAATAATGCGACAACCCTGCCACCTCAACAAGCACTGCAAAAGCTGTAACAGACACAATGATGCTGTTACAAGGTTTGTTTCTTTGTTTTTAATTTCTGGAAGTAAACAGCACTTTTATTAGAATGTATCTGATTACAAATTTTGTATTAACTAGGCCCACGTTAGCATTAGTTTACTTCGTACTAGGCAGCAGAAAAAAAAACACGCTACCTTTAAAAATTGTGAAATAATTTAACTGATTCAGATCCATGTTGGTAGACATTAATTGTAAAAATTGAGACTATTTTGTGACTCACCAATGATCCGACTACAGCATATGCTGCATTGTGGATAAAGCGTAGAACACATCTCCAATTGTAACTACTTGAAGCTGTATCTTGCCTCACAATGACTAATGACTTTGTCCTTCAAAAGGAACCGTTACTGAGGATTTAATATAATGCTATGTAAAGCATAAAAATACATCATTTTTATGGATCATCTTGAATGACGATCATTGAAGCCCTAGCAATGTGACCCAGTAACATGCCAAATACTAATATCTAGACTAGAGGTTGTGAAATGTTTTAGGCAATCCTTTCCTGGAAAATATATAGGAATTTAAAAAATAGTTCACATTACTCACCTTTATATAAAGGCTCAAGTGAAGTTTTTTATTTAGGTGTTAGAAGACTAAATTATAAAGTAGTCAAAACATACACTGGAAGGGCACACAAATTGGCAGTTTTTATTAAACATGAAAAATATTTAAAGTATCCTGTGTGATAGTCTAAATTTCTAGATTAAGCCTGAGTATTTATTTAGTAATGTAAATGCAATGTCTGACAATTGAATGCATTGATCTAAAAACATCTCCCCCAATAACTAGTGGTCCATTTAACCATTTGATGAAATATTCAGAATTTTAGTTTTTACATTTTATATTGGATGGCCTAGCGAGATTCCACATAGTGTTTATTCTTTTAGATGGCATCACATAGTTCATATTTGCTCCTTCAAGCCTTAAGTTAACACTTTCGTCAAATAAACTAAACGACACCAAGATCTGAAGGCCAAGAACTGAGACAGGTCTTTTTTTAAACAAAAACAAAAAACCACAAAAACCAACTAATCCAAAAAGCTATCTTCAGTCTACAACAGGATTAAAGCTTTATATTAGTGCTACACAGTGAAGACTGACATATTAACCTTCATCAAGGTAGCCAAAGTTGTATGGATCTCAAATTCTAAATGGAAAAGAGGACACCACCAAATCTGAGAAAAGCGTCCTCCAGGGGTCCTCATATTATTTGTCTAGCACAGTTAGCTTTAATGGTACAAGTCTTGGACAATAACATTATTATTTTTTTTAATCCCATCTGACCTGCCCTACCTTTGTTTCAAATCTAACAGATATTAAAAAATTCTGAATAGAAAACATACAGTACTAAAAATAATAGCTTGATGGAAGACTGAAAAGCAGCATTCATTTTATTGTAAGATGGAAGAGACTAGCAACTAAAGGAAGTTTGATCTAAAGTTTTAGTTGAAGGCAGATTTTGACATTCTATATAAATTTACAAAAAAAGGATGTATGGATGCAGTTTGGTTAATTTCAGAAGGCACCTCAAGGCTAAAAGGCTTTTATAAATCTATAATCCTTTCATCATTCAAAAATAAAAAAAAACACTTTTATTGCTGCTATTCAAGTAGCAAAGAAAAAGCTTGTTTTATTGTTCTTCAGTCTAACAAGGAATCCTCCCAATTAAGCAAGATTAAGTTACAGAAGAATTTGAATAAAACTGAAGATTTCACAACTTTAGAAATACAGTGACTTTCCTTATGTGCTTTCAAGTCAGTAGAATAGTGAAAGAAGAGTCACTTTTTTCCTTTGTGATGGTAATGATCTTAGTCACTCTCTTCCAGGCACTGAAGTACCATTTCATCACAGCTGCATGTTGCGCAAAATGTTTAGGAATAGAAGGTAAGAACACTTTGATGATTCCCACGAACAAGGAGGATTGGTGGCAGATCTTTTGACAGAGCTTCTAACCACGCCATGTATAATGCACTAGAAACTGCACTTTTTCGTGCAACTGGCAAACTCCTAGAACAAAGAAGAAAGCAAATGAAGAATGGTTTATAAAGTAATTCAGACTACTAGTAGTACTGCATGAATATAAAAACACAATTTAAAATCTTAGAAAAGGTGGAAATTACTAAATGTTTAATCCATTTCATACCCTTTTTTCTTTTTTTTTTTTCTTGCTACATGTAAGTCAGTTCACAATTCTGAGTGGAAAGAAATTAATTAGTTCTGAACCAAACTCACCATTTTTTTTTAAACCCCACTTTTGTACATGAACTCACTTGTAACCTATTTTGTCAGGATTCACCTTAATTCGATCTACTCCTGAATCTTAACCTCCAAGACAAGAATTTTCAGATGGGGGGGGGGGGGAGAAGAGATAATCCGCATTTCACTCATGTAGCTTCATGCGAATAGTTCTGCTCACTTAGAAAAAAATCCAGTCACTCTCCAAATCTTGGCCAAGATAATGGTTTTGCTTCAGATTGCAATGGTCTATATTACCCAGCTCACCAGCCTCTCTCAAGGTATTGGTAGAATCCTTCAATTCTTGCCTCACTGGAACCAGTTAAATGTTTATTTGTATTGTTCAAGTTTCATCTTTTTTACTGCTTCAGAGAGCAATGGACCGTTTACATGGCTTTGTTCAGAGAGTAGGATGTGTCAAATTAAAAAATTTCTATAATGAAGAGTTTGTAATCCAGTTGTATTGTAGGGATGAGTACAACAGTACACAAAATCTGTAGAGACAGTTATGGGAAAACAGGATACGTGGTAACTGTAGATGGAAAGCTTCACGGAAGATTTTTGTTTTTAAAGAGGAATTTGAAGGAGATAGAGAACAGTCCACATAAAAGCAGAAGAATGCCTATATAGAGTCATAAATTAAATTTACAAAGCACTCTCTCTAATTCTACCTTACAGTCTAAAAAAGTTTGTACCTAGGATAACAACAAAATAAACTGTATTACCTATTAATTCATATAGTAATAGTATTACTGTATCATAATGAAAATAGTATAAAAGCTATAAAAAAATTTCAATCTTTACTTACATTACAATTACATTAGCTGTGCTTGAGTGTTCTTTCAGCAACTCATTTAGCCTAATCTGGCGGTAGCTCTGTAATTAAAATGGAACACCCACCCCCACCAAAGAAAAACTTGTTAAGAAGATGTATTCATTATTTAAACAATCCAGAATCAAATTCAATTCTCATTTATTCAAGAAATGACAAGAGGATGTCAAAATGGATTGCTGAATTGTTTATAAATAGTGTATCCCTCCCTCCAACTTTTAATAAATCACTCAGGTTTGTAAAGTAAACTAAGACTCTACTGTCCAAATTTCAGTGTTTGAAAAAGCTTACCCAGAGACACTTCTAAGCCAGATGATTACATTTAATGTTCACAAAAGCTAAATGTACATTTACATTTAATGTTCACAAAAGCTAAACCAAAAAGGTGAAAGGAATCAGAAAAAGAGTCGAGACTTTTTTTTTGTGAAGAACACAGATCTTGCACCTCCTCAGTTGTCTAGAACAAGAAAGGTTGCTGGATTCCTTCCCACTTTCCATTCTTGAACACTCATGTCAGTATCTAGCTAGCAGCTGTTATAAAACCGATGCCCCTCTTCCTGGAGGGCTTCTGGCTGCTGGAAGGGAGAAGATTCCTTCCTATTCCCTCATCCTCCTCCACACACATCCACACCCTAAAAATCACATGTTGTGACATTCCACCATTCTATCCTCCCTTGGCATTCGAGATACTGCTGTGTAGGTCAGTGCCCCCTGTCCAAAACTCCTGTACTAACCAATCCCTTCCCCAAGGCACCACTCTGGGTCTTCCTCCTCTTCTTTCAGCTCTAGCACTTGCTTCTGCAAAAGTGAAATTTACCTAATTCTTTTATTTGCTCTGCTTAAACAGGGCTTGGAAAAGCAAAAGTAGACCGTAAGAGTTATTATTGTCCCTATGCTTATGTTTGCAGAAGCTATCAAGCTGGCTCCAGAATCAGGAAAAAAAACCACTGCATTGGTCTATATTCAGATGTATTTATAGGGGCCAGAAACCCCTTTTAAATTAATCTCTGCCGTTACTGATCACTTAAGCCCCTGATGCAAGGGCATAACACTTGGAGATGAAGCCCATCCACTGCAGCATCCAGCAGCAGTGTGAACTTCACCACACGCATGTAGGGCTGGTGGCTGTGAGCAGAGCAGACCATGGCCGCTGGCTGCCCAACAGCCATGGCAGTTAAGTATGCAGTGCTGCTGGGGCGCTGTGGTGGGTGGGCCTTATCTCACCACCTCCCCCCCCCCCTCCTCCTCATACAGCTTTATTTGCTAAGTAACAAGTGGAGCTCTAACTGGAAGCTGCCAATGGCTGGGCCCACCCTGCAGACTCCAGGGCCCAGCCAGAAAACGGGGGCTGGTTATGCCCCTGTTCTGAAGAAGCATTTCCTACTGTCCAGTGATGAGTGAGCCAATGGATTTTTCATGCCTTTTCTCACACTCACACAAGTTAAAAAATATCAGTTCATTAAAATGGGGTATATGGGACACTAGCATCAGCACTTTGTCAACATCAATCAACAGAAGCATTAAAAGGCAAGAAGGAATACCTTAGTTTTGTAAAGCTCAAGTTCATTATCGGTTATTCTCCAAGGCTCATCTTCTTTCATTTTTTCTGCAATGTCTTGTTCTTTATCATCTTCATGAAGTCTAAATGGCTCAACCATTTCTTCAAAAGCTGCAATACTAGAAAGATTTTTAACCAACAGTTGCATTAAAAATAGGTATTGGAAGACAGAAAAGCATTTGTGTCAGCTCTGATTTTCCATGCAACAGAAGAATGTTCTAAAATATAAGTCACAACTCTTGTATGGTTTGTGGCTAATTACCAGAAGCCATGTCCACTGAAATTCTCAATCTCTTGGCTTGCCCCTAGAACTTCAGGTCAGCCATTTTTACAAACACATCTAAAATGGAAAAGTACAACCACACTTCAGTGCAGTAGTGTGAACCATTACTGTTGTACAACAATTGACTATTACACCATTTTAGCCAACTACAGAAAACTGACAAATGCAGATCTTCTGCCCTACTATTGCCCTGTAGAATGGGCCATATTCTATGTGCTAGTGACAACAATTAACTTTTGTATAGGGACATGGTTATAAATAACTACATTTGAACAAAAATAAACCCAAACATTTTAAAACTAAAAGCTAGCTATCAGATTTTACATTTAAACCAGTATTAACAAGAATATTCTATTCTATTCCATGATCGCACAGCATTCTCAGAAATTTTAATTAAGCAGAGAGTTAATATTTGCACTTAGGACGTAATACAGTACCAGTACATATACATACAACATTTAAACAAACTATTCTGTCTGCATCTATCCTTCAGTTCTCTAACGGACTTCACCACGCAGATGTTTTCAGTGAAATAAAAGTGTATGCTTTATTTGCAGTTAAACAAACCACCTTTTGACATGACCTGACTGGTTTCAGTAAAGGACAGATTCAGATATATTCTTATTGATATTGATTAATATATGTGCATAACTCATATGCATGCATAAAGGTAGTATGGCTCTCAAGATGTTTTGATACTAAAAACCTGCTAGTTTGTGATAAATTAAGAAATGGCACCTATGAATTTTAATATTTTTAAGCAGACATTAACTCTCAAACTTAATACTGTGGGAACTGCCTTTTAGATTTCAAAGCTATATAAAGAATTGATTTGGTTTTTCTAACAGCAGTGGTCTAGACTGAAGATCATTAGCAGAGAAGAAAGCACCACACTGGCTTCATCTCTATTAGAAATGCAAGCAAAATGTTTTTAAAAGGAAAAGAAAAAAAAAACAACAAGCTTCAAGAGGTATCAGCCTTTTAGAAATTGGATGATATGTGGAAAGGAAGAATAATAAAAAAACAGCCAACAGTTTAACTCAAGCAGTTTTCAGAGAAATTGAATTCAAGTAAGTTTTCATGACAAGTTTTGGATAAATACATTTTACTCCCAGCTGCTTATTTATGGTAACCTTAAATCCAGTTTGTGCTACTGGACAGGCACAAATAGGACTTCATAGGGCAGAAAATCTGACCCAGTATATTTATCGCAGATGGGTCATACTGCAGGGATGCCTGGACTCCACTACATCAGGGACCACTTTGGGAATTTACTTTCAATGTATCTAAGGCTCATACCTACTATACAAATCAAATTTGTCTGAGATGAGAAATTTCTGTAACTGTACATTGAAAGCTAGAAAGCTAGGTGGCCTGATTTTCAGCAGGGTTAAATAGTTCCCTCACTGTTACATTTTAGAACTCTGTGGTTATATTCTGCCTCACTTTGTGCCAATTTCTGCAGTCCCTGAGGATCTTATATATGTGTCGCAAAATGCTTTACCTGCCTCCAACAGCTGTCATATCAATCAGGGTATTTAAAAGACAAAACCCTAGAGATAACCTAGGATGCTATTATTTAGTTTATTCATCTATAACTTATAGTTTCAGTATATTTTAAAAATTTCTGATGAGCAATACTTATCCATAAAAATTATGAATATGTGCATTAGAACTCATTTTAGGAATTCTAGAAAAATACTAGAACCTGCTGGGCTTTGTTGAAAAACAAGTGGTTCTGATTACTTACTGTGTGAATTTTCAAAAACATTTGGAGACACGTTTTAGATCTTTCATATAGTGGACAAGGCTACATATGAAAGATGACGCTCAATCTTTTGATTTTTTAGATCTTCTAGGGCAGTCCATCATAAAAGGACACTAATAGCATTAGGCATCAACTGTAGTCAGACAAATTGTTCAAATATTTAATATGATTCTCTGAATATGATAATTCCAGCAAGGCTTGGTACAGTAACCTTGGGAGTGAAAGGGTTAACACCACAGACAGCAAGTCACAGAGAAGTCCCAGGAGAGCCAATAGAAACAGAGTGCAGGTTTTTTTTACTTGAAGCAGCAGCCCTGCCTGCTCCTGTTTGGTGGCAGCAGAGCTCCTGGAAGGCCAGGAGGCCAGGCAGTCAGGTCTGGAGACTCCAACAACATGCATGTTAAAGAAAGGCTCAAATCTGTAACTGACCATGTGTGAGTAGAAAAGGGAATGTTTAGCTAGATGTGTTCAGGGTATTTCTTTGTTTTGGTTCTTTTTTGGATTCCTCTGTGCTGAGCACATGTAACTCCCCATCCTCCTCCCCCCATCTTGTAACTAACCAAGTTAAAACCCAGAGAAGGAACGTTGTGTTCTTTAGCTATCCTTTTAATTAAAGAACATTTATTCTTTTAAAATAAGTTTTGTTTCTGTGTCCTAAAAGGCAAGAGGTTTTGCGTGCATGTACCTCAGACTGCACAGCCAGCTACTAAAGGGAAAGCAGTCCATTTTCTGCTTGTATCACAGCTGGGGTTTAATCACCCTCCTGTGAGAGGAATAAAAGCAATTGAGGGCACCTTACAAGAAGGAATTCCCAAGTGCACCTTCCTCGATTTCAAGAGGTTTTTGCATTTGGGTGGTAGCAGCGGCAATACCATTCCAAGGCCAGGAAATTAATAGCTTTGGAGAGTTTTAAGACAAGGTTTTAGGACCAGTAGTTTGCGGGCCCCCACGTTCTGCACTCAAAGTGCCAAAGTGGGGAAACAGCCTTGACACTTGGATTTTCCAATAAATTTGCTTTGCTAATGTAACTGAACCACAATTTAAAGATCAGGCTATGTACATCATTATTTTGGGTTTAGAGAAGTATATGAATACGGATAAGAGAGGAATAAAAGTTTTATCTTAATTTTTGTGACATTACCCTTTTTTTCATTCTGGCAGAATTGCTGTAGATATTAATTCTTTTTGTTGAAATTAGGATCTAGCACTTTTGTGGAGTCTCTCTAATAAGGAGATTCTAAACCAGTACTTCCTTGGCACTAGGAACTTACTTCCTGTACTGGTCTCTGAAAGATTGTATCTTGGTAACCATCTAGTTTAGCTATCAAGTACTTTTGTAGAAGAAATAAAATACTGCTTTTCATGTTACAAAAGAAAAGAAACTAGTAAATGATGTGTCTTTCTGGAACATTTTTGTTAACTCACTTTTCCTTCTTTGGCTTTGTATTAATATCCCCAAGGACCATGATGTCTGAGAAATCTATCCGAAATTTGCTGAGCAGAGTGGCCATCCTGAATTAAAAAAAAAAAAAAATAAAAAACATTATATATGTATGTTGTTATATAGTACATTTTGTCAGTTAACATTTTTATAGGACTCAAAAGCATACTAAATTTTACTGTAAGTATTTTGGTTTTCAGAAAGATAACTAGGGAAACTTTAAATATACCAAGAAATTGTTGTGAGCTTGTACACAACTAGTTGCCTTTATATACGTATACCAGGATGTACCGGAACTGTCTGGAATATAGAACACATTGAGACCATATTGCATGGCACCAAATATTTGGAGCTGAGTTTATAAAAAGATTATGTAGCGTCAACCTCTTCACCACTTCTGCTATACCCAAGACTCCTATGAGTAGAACTCTGAGGAGAAGAGGAAGCTGGAAGAGAACTGTGATTATGTATAAGGCTCTTGAGGAACTGTAGTTACTATAGTAATTTTCTTCTTCTTTCAAGTGGTCTCTTTATATTCCCACTTGCCAAAGTTTAAGCAAGGACTGACCAACTGCCCTCCAAAAATAAACCTCAGATCTAAATGCCACATCAAGAAATAGTGATGTGTTAATGTGTGTTAATTTCAGATAGCAGCCTCGCAAATACCTATGATGGAAACATTGAGATAGGCCATCAGTGACACCTTAGTTCTGATAAAAGGGATTTTTAAGACTCTAAGGCTGTGTCTACACTAAGGTCGACTTTGTTAAGTCGACTTAATAAGGTTGATTTTAAGTTGACTTAAAATCGACCTTAAGTCGACTTAACAGTCCACACTGGGCTTAGGTCAACCTAAAGAAGGGTTAGGTCAACCTAAGCAGGCTTAAGTCGACCTAATAGGCGGTTCTTATTAAGTCGACTTAAGGAAAGCCTAGTGTGGACGTGGCTTTGTTTAAGTCGACTTAAGCCTCCTTAAGTCGACTTAAACTGCCAGTGTAGACATAGCCTAAGGTACCTTTCAGTTTCCTAAATGCCAACTCATTCTGTCTAAGAACATGTACAGTACGGGAACAAAGTTTACCACTTCTTTTTAAAAGTATGTTCCAATTTAAATTAAATAACCAACTCTTCTGTAACCATCCTTGATTGTCACACAATACATTTTAGGGAAAGGATGAGGAAAAAAACAATATAAATATTCCAGCATTCAGTAGACTTGTCTTAATTTAGGGCCCAATTCTGTAGCCTTTTCTTACTAAAGTGAGTGAACACTGCCAATTTAGGTCCCTATTTCTTTGCCATATTATATGAGGTATATGGCACCTAACACCTCTTGGTAACTAGATCTCACCCTAACCTCACAGACTATTCTAACCTTGCAGAAGCAGAATAGTTAACACATCATAATGGTTCTTGGACTTAGTTTTGTGGATGCAGGTCAACATTTATACTCTTATGGTTCAGTGTGTTTTTAAGGGGAGCTGAAACTAACTATTTGCCAAATTGAAGAAAAAAAATAGAAAAGGCTACATTTTCTTTAAGCTTTGAAGATTTAAACACAAAGTAGTTTAAAATGCTCCAAAAGCTGTTTGTTATTTTAACCAGCATGATCATGTGCTATATTAGCTAGTACCAATAAATTAGTTTTCAGGTATTAGCATCCCAATTCAAGTATCATAGGAAAAGATCATTATTAAATAAGAAACGCATTTATCTATTGTGCATGATTATGAAGTTCCATACTACCATAAATGTTTCATTTAAAATTTAATGTTAACTTACGCTCTCCTATCGTGATCTATCCGATTTATTTTTCCACCAATAAACACTCTGATTTTACAGTCTTTCCATTTTTTCTTCGTTGTCAGAAGATAAGGAATCAACAAAGTCAAACCTGCATTAGACGATAATATTTAGGAGTACATTGATTAGTTAATGTGCAAATGTTAACTTTCTATTTAATAGCACAAATACACAATTTATAGATGGCATGATTGATACACATTACCAAGTGTTTTTTTCATCGTTACAAATTATCTTACCTCCATCATCAAAAAGCCACCAAACATCAATAGTATTTTTGCCTTGTTTCTTCTGAAACTGAGAGCTAGCATCAAGAAGTCTTTGGTCAGCCAAGTTTAAAGGAGCACGGGGGCCTTTTGAGTCTAGCAAATTGAGAAAAAAGAATTTGTAAAAGATTTAAGGAAAAAACTGTTTCTGAATCCTCCCAATCTCATACTTGGCATTGTAGTATTGGTAGATTTTGCAATATTTGCATGTTAAAAAAATCTGATTTTAGAAATATTTTTCAGACCATATAGTTTTCTTAAATGGACTTGCAAAAATGAATACTGAGAGAAGTTTAAGGAGTTTGCAGATTTCACTGGCTGTTCTGAATGAGATTAACAACTCAACAGACCTTGTCAACCTGTAGACCTTTGGTGGATAAGCGGAGTTTGCAAGGTACTCTCTCTACACTTATAGCCATCAACCCAGTCCAAACTTCAAAAACATAGTTCATAGTACAAACAGTGGGTATACTGTTGCTGCTCCATGCATCTCTCATATTTAAGAAGAGACCTACTTCTTTCCCTGAAACATGTCTGTTGGTTCTTTAATATTGTTCTCAAGCTTTTTAGCCAGACAAAAAATTTAGAAAACAATAACTTCTTTAGTATTAATTTCTTATTTCTTGAAAAAATGCAAATACATTAAGGAAGGTAAGGTTACAAACTGTCCATTTTGCTGTTTCATATTTTACTCATGCACAATTCTAAAATTCTGCAAAATTCTTCATATTTTATTTGTCAAAATAATACAATATAATCATACCAGTTTCAATTCTTTTGCTAATTTTTTTTCAAAATACCTGTCAGCAAGCACGTCTGTAACAATATGGACAACAAACAATTCCTGCAGGAATGACAAGCCAGTTTGTCTCTTTTATGCTTTTCTTGGATGTCTCAGTATGGGTGCATAACATGTGCCATCTGTGCACATCTTGGGAGAAAACTCTGGTCTCAGACCCCCACACCTCCAACCCCGCTCCCAGCTGAGCCACAAGGCACCCCCTGGCATAGACACCAGCCTCCCTACCCCTTATAACTCAGGGATTCAGAATGAGAAACTGATACTGGGTTCCAGGATTGTCTGAGTTTCCTTCAGGGCCAAGAACTGCAGCTGCCAGGAACCCTCCAGTTCCCTCTCTCTCCCCCTCCTGTCTGCAGTGTATTCTATTTGAAAGCCAGGGAACTGGCCTCTACTGGATCCACTGGCTGCTACTGGCAGCCAGCAGCTCTGCCACGGCAATTCTGTAGATAAAAATAAAATTCTGCTTGAAACATTACTTCTGCACTGCACAGTGATACAGAATTCTCCCAGGAGTAATATTTGTATAGTACTTTATGTATGGAATAAAAAACTCTTTTGTAAGCCCCAGAGCTTTTTACAAAATTTGACACTGAACATTTAGTTGTTGTAATTAAAAAGGTGACATTTCTAGTTAGATAGTGAAGCTACAGATAAAAAACTGAGAAAGAAACTAAAATGGCATTCTGAATAAACCTAATAGACACACAAGTGAGAGGAATGGATTAAAAAACTTGCCTCCTTTTCTATCAAACTTTAATTTGGATATAGCAGCCAGTTTACTTGATATTCAGCCCAAACAAAAAGTATGGCTTTTTAAAACAAATTAAATTCCTAGTTTGAGCTACATTGGTACAGGACTTGAATTTAGGTCGGTACACAATGATGCATCATACTGGTGCTTCTCCCAAGCCATCATCTTGTGCTCCACAATCTGATTTCATTTGGAAAAGATACGAATCTCTAGCTACTATAATTATGAAGAAGTTCCTCAGTTCACATTTGAGGTTAACTGATAAAGCAATGTTTGTCTGAATCTGTGGAGAGCCTGGAACAATAACTGAAAAGGGAGTAGTCCCATACATTTCAGTGAGATGTGATAAACTAAGTACAACATTGTTAACCAGTTCATTGTTTATGAAAGCATGAAGTGAACTGCATAGTCTGAGTCATGTCTCAGACACTATAGTGATAATCTTATTAAAATCTATACAGAAAGGAATGGATTAGAATTGTGGCACAAGGATTTAGTAGCATCTAGGAAAGTTTTGTCTCCTTCACCCCAAATCAAGGAGCTGAGAGAGGCCTGTGAGCCTCATTAAGGAACCCAGAAGACCCCATGGACATATTCAAACTCCTCTGAAATAGAACAAAATTCAGGAAACCTGAAACATGCAGTCATATTCTGAACAAATGTACACTTATTATGCACAGTGACTGTTTCTGCCAACTCGTGTGAAAAGAGCTTATTTTGTGGGAGGACAGACTACCACCACAATTTGACCCCTGAATTTCCTAACCTAAGTTCAACAGATACCCATGGTACCACCTCATGGTTAATGCTCTACACATAAAGGAGTGAGAAAAAAGAAAATTGAAGAGAGCAGTATGGAAAAAATGGATTATAACCAAAAAAAAAAGAGATGGAAATGCCTGCCTTTTTTCAACAGTGGTTGTGTTGGAGTCTTGCCATCTTCTTCCTCCTCTGGAAGATGTTTAAAAAAATACAAAGTAAAAGTTAATATCTTTTGTGGTGTTAATGAAGATACAAGTAGTGAACACATTTGGAAAATGAGGCATAAAATGAAGCAGCCAGCACACCATGAGAAAATAATCACTATATGGATGAGGTCTACCATTTTCTGAAGCAAGGATTAAGTCTTAAAATGTACTAATACTTCACATAGTCACAGGCTTGTCTTTCAAAAAAACATTTTTAAAAATATCCTCCATAAATGAATGCAAGGTGTCAAATCATTTTAAAGTGTTCTCTTAATGGGCATTTAATTAAATGTTCCAGTTTAAGGTCAACATTTCCTAACCCTGATGATCTTAAAGTTAAGGTTCAATATAAAGAATTGGCCTAATTTTCAAAAAGTGTTAAGTGCCTACAGTTCTCATTACCTGTACAAAAAACCAGCCCGAGCTTTTTATTTAGGTACCTAAGACCTTGAAGCCATACTTTATACGTCAAGGATTTAAAATTTTTTTATCCTTTCAAAGTAATTACTCAAGTAATATGCCTGGAAAGTCCAAGACAAAACCAAACTATTGTAGTTCAACTCCCCCCAAAAAAGGGCTCAATCTCACAGCTAACGAGAAAGTTACCTTTATGCAGACCAGGAGTTTTTTCACTTGATGGTGGAGAAAAAGCCTTAGATGCGTCTGTCTCAGTTTTTTTGCCATAATCTACATTTACTACAACTTCCTTTGAACTTGGAGATTTCTCTTGAGAGGACAGTAATTCTTCTGTGAAGAAATATATGATTAGATAAGAAATGTGTATCACTATTAAACAAACATACTTTTAGCTTTTAAAAATTTTTGTGGATAATTAACGATGTAGTAGATTATAAAATACTTGCTTTTCTTGTGTGCTATATTTTGAACAACTTAATAAATAGCAACAACATGCTAGATGCACAGAAATTCTACCTCTGAATTATGGAATTATTCTTGTTTCGTTTCCCTGATTTTCTCTCTTCAAATTCTATAGGTGATGAACTACATAATTCTGTACACACAGAGCTAGTCCACCTCACTGGAGATGCAGGAAATAAGAAATTTGAATCCTCATATTTACATTATGCCAAACTGTTAGTATGAAAAATGGAACTAAAACCCAGAGGCTTTGGTATAAAATAGATGCTAAAAATCTACAATCAATTTCCATCCCAAGCTGAGCATTTAAAAAAAACAAAAACAAACAAACAAACCAACCCGCCCCCCCCCCCCCCCCCCAGGAATCACATTACTACATTTCTATAAAGTTGCTTCCTGAAGATGGCTAGTTCAAAATCTAGCAAATACTACACCTCCTTTCAGTAGACAAGCTCAGATAAAGGCCTTTTTTGACATAAGACAACAGAGTTAGTTAACTATTGGTGTAACAGAAAATGGTAGTTATGCTAAAACACCTGGTCAAAAGTTAAATTCTCAGCCCAGAAAAAGAGGTTTCTTACCTATAACAGGTGTTCTTCAAGAGGTGTGCTCATGCCCATTCCAATCCTGGTATACTTACGCTACGTGCATGAATCGTCGGAGACTTTTCCCCAGAGGCATCCGTTGGGTCGCAGCAGGTGCCCCCGGAGTGGTGCCCCCCCGGCGTCGCATAAATAGCCCTGCTGACTCAGTGACCCTCCAGTTCCTTCTTGCTCTGCTCCGACAAGAGGGGTTGGCTGGTGGGTATTGGAATGGGCATGAGCACACCTCTTGAAGAACACCTGTTACAGGTAAGAAACCTCTTTCTTCTTCGAGCGTGCTCATGCTGATTCCAATCCTGGTGAGTTACTAGCTGACCCTTGGACGATGGGGTCGGAGCCTCTACAGCATGGTTCGTAGAACAGCCCTTCCCACCGCTGCAATGTCCCTACTTTGCTGATGGATCGCATAGTGTGCAGTGAAAGTATGCACCGAGGACCATGTCACAGCCCTACATATCTCAAGGGTGGGGACGTGTGCCAGAAATGCGGCGGATGAGGCCTGGGCCCATGTCGAGTGAGCCTTAAAAGCTGGGGCTGGGCAGTTTGCTAGATCGTAACACGCCCATATACAGGAGGAAATCCATGTGGAGATCCTCTGCGAGGATATTGGTTCACTTCTCTTCCTTTCTACTATGGCCACAAACAACTGTGTAGTTTTTCTTAAGGGCTTAGTGCTGTCTAGATAGAAGGCTAGCGCCCTATGGATGTCCAGGGTGTGTAACGCTCTCTCCCTTTTGTTAGTGTGTGGCTTAGGGAAAAACACTGGGAGGAAGATCTCCTGGCCACAGTGAAAACTAGAGACTACTTTTGGAAAGAAGGTGGGGTGAGGGCACAGCTGAACCTCATCCCTGTGAAACACTGTATATGGGGGTTCAGAGGTCAAGGCCCTCAGTTCTGACACCCTACGGGCCAATGTGACTGCCACCAGGAAAGCCACCTTCCAGGAGAGGTACAGCATTGAGCAGGACCCCAGGCTCGAAGAGAGGTCCCATCAGTTTTGTAAGAACTAAATTTAGATCCCATGGATGCACTGGGTGACGCATTGGAGGGTAAAGCCTCTCTAGGCAATTCAGAAAGTGGAAGATTAATGGGTGAGTGAATATGGATCTCCCTCCTTCCCCTCTATGAAAAGCAGAAATGGCCGCTATGTGCACCTTTATTGATGCTAGAGCTAGCCCTGACTGCTTCAAGCAGAGCAGGTAGTCCAGGATGAGCGGCACCTGAGTCTCCCCTTGGACCGCCCCCTTCCAGCAGACCACCTGGAGAAACGTGCCCATTTTGCCATATATGCCTCTCTCATAGATGGCTTTCTGCTTTCGAGAAGGACTTTCCTAACCTGGCTTGAGCAGTCTCTCTCCCTCCCACTCAGCCACAGAGATTCCATGCTGCCAGATGCAGGGTACTCTAGATTGGGGTGAAGCAGTTTCCCATGGGACTGGGAGATCAGATCTGGGCAGTTGGATTGGGGGGCTCGCTGATAGCTGTAATAACATTGGGATCCAGTGTTGCCTCAGCCATACAGGGGCGATTAGTATAACTGAGGCCTTGTCTTTCTTTACTTTTAGGAGGACCTTGTGGACCAGAGGGGAAGGCGTACAGAAGACCTGACCCCCAGTCTGGGAGGAACGTGTCTGATATGGATCCCGGACTGTGGCCCTGGAATGAACAAAACTGGTGGCACTTCCGGTTTTCCCTCGTGGCAAAGAGATCTAGACGGCGAAACCCCCACCTCTGGAAGACACCCCAGAGAATGTCCACCTTGATGGATTACTCATGGGCTGTGAAGGCTCAGCTGAGGCGGTCTGCCAGGGAGTTCTGGGCGCCTGCAAGATGTGAGGCCTCTGTGTGTATTGCATGGGCTACGCACTCCTCCCATAGTTTCATCGCCTGCCTGCAGAAGGGAGAGGAGCAAGCTCGCCCCTGACGAGTCAGATGAAATACTGCTGCTGAATTGTCCATGAGGACTTCTATACATCTGCCCCTGATCCCTGCCCGGAAGACTTTGCAGGCCAAGCAGATTGCCCTCAGTTCCCATACATTATGTGTAGAGCCAGTTCCTCCCGTGACCAGAGGCCCTGTGTTCATAGGTTCCCCAGATGGGCCCCCCAACCTAGCTATGAAGCGTCCAACACTAGTGTTAAGGCCTGGCAGGGTTCTGAGAACAGGACACTGGATGTCACTTGATCCCAATTCACCCACCACTGCAACAAATGGATTCCTGAAGGTGGGAGCGACGCTATTTTGTCCATATTGTCCCTGTAGGGGTGGAACACAGACCGAAGCCACAACTGGAGTGGCCTGAGGGCAGAGTCTGGCGTGTTGGACTATGAAAACACACGATGTCATGTGAGCTAACAGGGTGAGGCATCTCCTCGCTGTCGTGGTTGGGAATCTGCTCAGGGATTTTATCAGGTTCCCCCATGAGCTGAAAACGGGTCTCCAGTAAGGAGGCTCTGCTCTAGGAAGAGTCTAAGACCGCTCCAATAAATTTGATATTTTGGACCAGAGTCAGAGTTGATTTTGCCTCATTTAGTAAGTGCCCCAGGCGGGCAAAGGTCTTTCTGAAACGAGGTTCCTCTTTAGACTCAGGCTGTATCTGGTCTCTAAACTTTGACATAGATCCCCAGGAATTGAAACTATATCTACTGAGGATTGCTTGCTGGTTGACAATCCTCAGTTGTAGCCCACCCATAGCATAGACCATATGCCCTTGGTTGCCTTGACGCTCTTTGTTGTTAGCTGCAGAGACAACAAGGGAGCCCGGAAGGGGGTGGGTGAATAGATAGTCCTGCCCTTTTGAGGGGCAAAGTACCTCCTATCAATTCCCCTTGCCGGGGAGATGAGGGTATAGAGGAGGGGGATTGCCACAGGGTCTTAGTGGTTGATAGCACCGTCTTGATTATAGGGAGTGCTATCTTTGACGGGCCTTCTGAGGCCAAGATGTCTGTCATAGGGTCCGGGTCCTCATGGACTTCCTCAATCTGGAGACTCAAGTGTTGCGCGACCCTCTTCAACAAGGCCTGGTGGGCCTTATAAGTCCATTGGTGGGGGCGCCAAAAGGTGACTCCATCGGGGTCTACCCCGGAGAAGAGAATGACGATGCTCTCAGTTCCCCTTCTCCGGATCCACCAGCTCTCCTTGCAGCGTGCCTGCACTAGGGGCCTCGCTATCAGAGGCCTCCGAGTCTCATCCCAGGGACGTTGGGGGGGGGGGGGGGGTGACGTCAGATGGGCCTTCCCCTTATCTCTGGCTTGCAGTATGGGCTGGACCGCTTACTGAGGTCACTGAGGGTTGCCCGAGGCTGGGTGCCCTAGGCTTGGTGGTACACCCATGGGGTCCAAAATGGCCACTGCAGGGGGGCTTGCCATTGGGGTTGCCAGGGCCCCGTGATGGTTGTGCCCAGCGAAAACCCATGTTCCCCTCAGTCTGGGAGAAACTGGAGGGTCGCTGGGTCGGCAGGGCTATTCATGCGGCGCCATGGGGGCGCCTGCTGTGACCTGACCGCTGCCGCTGGGGAAAAGTCCCCAATGATTAGAGCACACGTACACCAGGATTGGAATTGGCATGAGCACACTCAAAGAAGAAGAAATCAGTTCAGTCAGCAATGGACTCATTATTGAGACTGCCTTAAGTTTGAGGCTGGTGGTGAAGTAGTCAGAAACATATAATACCTGCTATTGTAGTGAAGAACTGCTCATCATTAAAACTGCCCAACAATTCCTACTATAAGTCCTACTTCTCAGTTACTTACAAGTTTTCCAAACTTTAAATATTTAAGCTAAAAGTTTTCCATGCCAGTTGTCTATCTCAGGCTGAAAGTTTTAGCCAAAATCATTCAGCCACTTTAAAGAATGTTGCTAGCAAAAATTGTTAGTTTTGTTAAGCTTTTATTTGAAAAGTGCCCCTCTACTTGGGAATGGCCTTTGAAGTTTGGCAGTGGGTGGTCTTTTTGTCAGGGATCTGCTTTTTCTGTCCTCTATGAAAATCCATCCAAATTTGGTCAAGTTTTTTAAGCCTCTGAAAAAACTCTCAAGTTTGCACAACACATACCTCATGGAATTTAGCTGCTAAATTCATACTCCAGCCCAGGGATGAAAAGGATTTTCTGTACAATGCAACTCTGGTCTGCTTTAGACCTGAACCCAGCAAGTTGTGGGCAAAACTGAGATTGGACTGAAACCAGGAGGGAAGATTAAAGGAGATAAAGGCCATACTGGGTCTATCTTGCTCAGAATCCAATAGCAACCAACACCAGATACTTCAAAGGGAATGAACAGAATAGGGCTATCGTCAAGTGATCCATCCAGTGCTGTCCAGTGCCAGCATCTGACACCCAGAGCATGGGGTTGCATCCCCGACCATATTGATTAATATCCATTGACAGAATTATCCTCCATGAACTTATCCAATTCTTTTTTAACCCAATTATATAGTTTCAGCTTTCTTAACATCCCCTGCCAATGAGTTCACAGGTTGACAGTACACTATGTGTAGAAGTATTTCTCTTTTG
Source organism: Pelusios castaneus (assembly GCA_007922175.1). Taxonomy (NCBI): domain Eukaryota; kingdom Metazoa; phylum Chordata; order Testudines; family Pelomedusidae; genus Pelusios; species Pelusios castaneus. Next base: position 429,930 of record ML685776.1, on the reverse strand, counting down.
TTTGTTTTAAACCCGCTGACTATTGATTTCATTAAGTGACCACTGGTTCATTTTTTGTGTGAAGGGGTAAATAATACTTCCTTATTAACTTTCTCCACACCATTCATGATTTTATAAACTTTTATCATATCCCCCTTTCCCACCCGTCAACTATTTTCCAAGTTGAAAAGTTCCTATCTTTTTACTCTCTTCCCATATAGAATTAGTACTGGCTAGTCAAAGAGACTGGGGAGAAGCAGCTGGGTGTTTGGGGAGTAGAAAGGCACTGGGAGCACTGACGGGTGAAAACTTGGACTGGTTGGTCGAAGAGATTGGGATGAAAAGCCTGATGGAGATTGGGTAGGTGAGGAGTACAGGATGGGGCTATGGAACCTGGGGTGTCAAACGGAGACACAGGGCTTGTCTATACCCAACAATCGACGCAGCAGGATCAATAAAGCATCCAGTGTAGACCAGCTCACTCAGTCCCAGAAGTGCTCTCCCATCAACTCAGTAATGCCACCCCTCCTAGTGGAGTAACACTGCATCGAAGGGAGAGCACTTCAAGTCAACACAGCCGAAGTAAAGTGAAGTGGTACGTGACAGTAACTAAATCAACGGGAGATACGCATTCTGCGGCACACAGATTTTGTATCTCCTGTCGACTGAGCCCCGCAGTATAGATTAGGCTTAAGAGAGATTGGAGAGGATGAGGCAGAAGAGATCACAATCAGGAGGAATAGGCAGAAGCTCTGTTCTCAAGAGTACACGCCACTACAGAGTTCAGAATGGAAACCAAGATTCTTGAGTCTCACCATGCTTCTTCCACAAGCAAATGTCTGGGAAGTTGTGACAAGGTATTTTATCCCCACCCCCCAATGCTGGTTCATGCAGAAGATGACAACCTACTTCTACTATCAGTTACATAGTTAGTGGAAGTGGCAGAGCTCTTTGCTGTGAATCTAAATTTGCTAAAAACAAATGTAGGAGTCAATATGATGCCACTCAATAAATATATATTTTTTTTAAATCTAGGAAATTATATACCTGAAAATTACTTTAAAGGAACATGATAAAAGTTACAAAATCAATATATGTCTGAATTAAAATTGCAACTCCCAAATAGTATTAGATCACGTAATTAAAAATTAACTTAAATGTTTGATTTTGCCACCCATATTTTTTAACATAATGTTTAACAAAAACTATGAACTACGTTCTATGAATCTCCACTACATTTTTACAATAGAAATGTATTTCCTTTTCTGTTTCCTATTTGTCCAACATTGATACAATGTTCCCTCTAAGCTGATGATGCAGCTGAGCAAGTTATGGTACTCATGGAGCGGCAATTTGTGAGGCAAGCCGCCACATGGGCAAGAGTTTTTTGGTGCTGGAAGTATCAGCATGCCTAAGAACCTTAATTCAAGAGAAATGCACAGATGTTGTCTTTTGGTTCGAACTTTAATTAAAAAATGTTAAACTGAAATACTATAATTTTATTAAGTTACTAAACAAATGTGAGATGACACTTGCTGCCTATTAGCCTCTACCATCAACACCTCACAGTTTTTGTCGCCTGTATTTTACCATGTCGTCATGAATGTCTTTTGTGCTATGAATGGGGATAAAATTAAAATTTTAAAATGTGGGGATCAGGCTGGAGAGCAGGGGAGAGACGCGGGGATCAGGCTGGAGAGAAGGGAAGCGGGGATGAGGCTGCACAGGCATCTGTGATAGGTGCACGGATGTGCGACGGCCGCTGCACGGCTATGCACGTGCGCAGTTTAGAGGGAACATAGCATGGATATACCATCTACAGACTTCTTATATCATGAGAATGATGTGGTCTGCAAAAAGTGACCATGAAAAACGTTCCAAATTTATTTGGTCACGCTAAATGAAGTTTAATTTTCTACTTTACCTATGCTATATTGATGACATCTTCGTCATCTGGACCCATGGTAAAGATGCCCTTGAAGATTTCAACAACTTCCACAACACAATCAAACTTAGCCTGGAAAACTCCACACAAGAGATCCACTTTCTGGACACTACAGTGCAAATTAGCGATGGGCACATAAACACCACACTATACTGCAAACCTACTGATCGGTATAGTTACCTACATCCCTCGAGCTTTCATCCTCGACACACCACACGATCCATTGTGTACAGTCAAGCCCTAAGATATAACCGCATTTGCTCTGACCCTTTAGACAGAAACAGACACCTTCAGGATCTCTACCAGGCATTCTTAAAACTACAGTACACACCCACAGAAGTGAAGAAACAAATTGACAGAGCCAGACGGGTACCCAGAAGTCAACTACTGCAGGAGAAGCCCATGAAAAACAACAAGAGAATGCCACTGGTCACCACCTACAACCCCCAAGCCAGACCTCTTCAACACATCATCAAAGATCTACAGCCTATTTTACAAGATGATCTCTCACTCTCTCAAGCCTTATGAGACAGACCTCTCCTTGCTTTCAGACAGCCCCCTAACCTTAAAAGGATACTTACCAGCAACTACAGATCATACAACAGAAACACTAAAGCAGGAACATATCCCTGCAACAGACCACGCTGCCAACTTTACCCTCATATCTACACTGATGACACCATCACAGAGCCTAATCAACCCACCTACTCCATCAAGGGCTCGTTCACCTGCTCATCCACCAATGTGATTTATGCCATCATGTGCCGGAAATGCCCCTCTGCCTTATATATTGGACAAACAGGACAGTCTCTGCACCAAAGAATAAATGGACACAAATCTGACAACAGAAATTGCAACACTACAAAACCAATAGGGGAACACTTCAATCTCCCTGCTCACTCCCTTGACGACTTGTTAATAGCTGTGTTGAAACAGATGAATAACAAATCACAGCTTCAAAGAGAGACTGCAGAACTCGAACTTATATGCAAATTTGACTCAGTTGTCTTGGGGTTAAACAGGGACTATGGATTTTTCTCTCATTACAACAAGTGATTTGACCTCACCCTCCTCTATGTGCTGTTCCCCAATGTTTGAATCCTAACACCTATTTTGATTTGCTGTTACAGCCTGACCTGATCCTATGTCATACACTCCCCTGCATTTAATTTCCTCCCATTCTGTAACTTTCCCATCTTCAAAGCGTCTGATGAAGTGGGATTTTCTCCCACGAAAGCTCATGCGATAAATAAATCTGTTAGTCTTTAAAAGTGCCACAGGACTCTGTTGTCTTTAATTTTCTAGACTGCGGAACTTTTCTAATATGAAATATTGGTTTTCTGCCCTCAGCTGAATTTGAACATGTACCAGTAAAATATCAAATCCTTGGTGCAATTTAAGTATGTAGGTGTTTACAAAAAGTAAATTGTGTAAGTAGAGCTGTTTCTAAAAAGTTAAAGTACAAAAGCATAGAACATTTATCATTAAAAGCAACTCATCAGTAACAAGTTATACCGACTATCTAATTTTCTTTTATACAAGATTAACAAAAGTATTTTTAAATTGACAAAATATTAGAAGTATTTATAAAACACCAAATCTCTATACTTTGCTTGGAGGCATAATGGTTTATAGAAATACTGAACTATTCATTGAAATGATGTCCAGAAAACTGTAAAATCTGACTGTTTATTTTTCCCTTTTATACAAGGCAAAATAAAGCTTACCTTGTCCCTGAAGGTGAGAAATATCCAAACCTTCTTTTAGGCGGATAACAACTACACCATATTGAATGTCAAAGGCATCACTGTAAAATATAAAAAAAGTTGCATTTTTGTCTTGTTCTATTTTTATTTCTCAACAATCCCAAAACTACAGCAATTGAGATTTTTCTTTCTTAAATTTAAGCTTCATATACATAAACTGTTTGATGCACCTCAGATTTCAAGTCCCAAGTTATTAAGCCACTTCCAAAAGTGAATGTTGTACGCTGATGTGTAATGGACAGCAACTGCCTTAATTTCACTTCCTTTCCATCTTGCAAACAGTGATAAAATGAAATACAAACAAAGCATTTTGAGCTCCATGGGAAAGGTATGGGAAATGTAATCCTCTTGAATAGTACAGGAAAATTCCTTTCACCAAAAGTCACACAGTATTTTAATAATAGATACCCTAACTTGATAACTATGAATTTCAAGAAGGTCTCAAAATTATAGGCACTGAAAAAATATACAAAGCAACAATAATTAATGCAATGTGCGTGGAATTTAATGGTAACTATATTTAAAAATTATAGTGTTCATAATAAAGAAGTCAGATTTCAAGACAAGTTCTAGGTAACTCTGGTTTCCATTATGTGAAACTTAGGGGAAAAAAACCTCTCTCTTTAAAAAAGCTAGGACATTAAAAGGACAAACTTTGTTCATGAAAGATTAGGCAGTAGGCCTGAACACAAGTCAGGAGAGGCCAAATAAAAAGTTCCAGTAACGAAGTAGCTTATCTGTATTGCATGTTTTGTATTTGAGATCAGCATAAGTATATTAAGTGTCACAGCATCAGAAGGCATCCAAACCCGTAATGGCAAACAGTTCTTGAATCTCTGTGACAAAAACACCCTAAAGACAGAAGGCAATTTCTTCCAGAACAAGTGGAGTCACAAGCTCATGTGGAAATCACCAGAATGTGACCATCAGCCAGACAGATCTCATGTGTATATCTAAGAAAGGGACGTCTTCTTTGAGGGATGTCAGAGTCAGCAGAGGAACAGATGTTTGCTCAGATCATTATCTTTAAGTGGCCATGTTGCAACTTAAACTCAAAGAAGATCATGAAGATGGGAAAAACAGCATTAGAGAAGTAGAGCAGTTCAAAGGCAAAGAAACGCAGATCAGATTCCACTTAGCAACTGCTCCAGTGTTTTTACAGGACCAGACTGATGAAAATCTGGAGGACACATGGTCTAAATGGAAGTTGGCAGTTGAGATAGTAGAGGATATAGTGAGTCACCAAAAAAGGACAGAAGAAAGATACATGAATTCCATCTGGAATGTGGGCCATAACTGATTAAGAGAAAGCTCTGAAAGCAAAAACATAATTGTGGAAGACAGGTAGAACAAGGCTGATGTAAGATACAGAGAAAACAATAAAGAAGAGAAAGGCAAAATATAAATGCTTGGATTCAGGAGAAGGTTGCAGAGGCAGAAGCAGCACAGAAAGGAGACTACAAGCAATTCTACACAATGATGAAAGACCTCCACAAAGACCCAGACTGTCACAGGTGATGCTCATCAAGAGCTCCTCATGGACATATGTTGAAAATGCATGACGAGAAAACCAGACGAGAAAGCTAGAAAGAAAATTCCCATTCTATATTAAACTGTCTGCTACTGATGATCATGTACAGATTAAAGAGAAATGTTAACACTAAGTTAGAAATAGCAGTGGGATCAACACCACCTGATGAAATTAAAGCCATCATCAGAGGCCTCAAATGGGGGAAAGTCCTGGGGTACACAAAATTCAAGCACATGTACTAAAGATGTACTAAAGTTCTGTTTGAACAAAGAACAAAACTAAAACACAATATGGGAGAAAGAACAAGTGTCACAAGACTGGAAGGAAGGTATCACTGTGCAACTGCCAAAAAGGGTGACCTTATTTTGTGCACAAAGTGGGGAGTTATCGTACTGCTATCCATCCAAGCCAAGTATTGGCTACAGCTGGGCTGAATAGAATGCAGAAGGAAGTCGATTGTACCTTAAAAGAACAGGCTTGGGGGCTCCATTCAAGTAGATAATGTTGTGAATACATTCCTTCTTCAACAGATCATCGAAAGCATTCAATAGAGAGTTCATCTAAAAGCTATGGGATACCAGACAAGCTGATCAACATCAAAGCAGGTTATATGATGGATGCGGATGTGCAGTAAGATTGATTACAGGCCTGGGTAAGAGGTTTGATATTGTGACTGAAATAAGACTAGAGTGTGTCTTACAACCAATTCTCTTTGCATTAAAAAAGCCTGGGCCATAAAGCAGGCAATAAAAGTCATCATGGAGGGTGTAAGATGGGGTAGCAGAATAAGCTGCATGATTCTGGCTTAGTAAAACACTATTGTTAAAGAGAAAATGGAACAGAATGATTGCCCTTATATCAGAGGTAGAACAGGAAGCAGAAAAAACTGGATTGATATTAAATGTTTATGAAGATAGGAAATTAGACAATAGATGGAAAGCAGTACCTGGATTGAAAAAACTGACCAGGTACAAAAACTCTACTGTCTCTAGGTGGCTGTGATAAAGATATGAGGTGGGGAAAAACCAACACCACTTTGGGAAGAATGAGTAACATCCAATCAAAGTGAGATCTCTACATCAAACACAAGTCAGACTATACCATGAGACCATACTTGGCATGCTATAGTATATTTGGCCCATGACAGTGGCTAACAAAGAGACTGGAGGCTGACTATCACAGATAACTGAGGAAGATACTACTCCATATTTCATGAAGTAAGAAATGTGAGACAGCAGGATATGTTAGAAAATATCAAAGGCTAGGTCTAAACTATAAACTTACCTCAGTATAACGACATCACTTAGGGGTGTGAAAAATCCACACCCTTGAGCAATGCAGTTATACCGACCTAACCTCCCAGTACAGACAGTGCTATGTCCATGGAAGGATTTTTCTCATTGACATAGTTACAGCTCCAACAGGAGATGCTCTCCCGTCGGCACGGCAGCAGCTTGACTAAAGGATCACCTTGACTAAAGGATCACAGTGGCGTCGCTGCAGCATTTTAAGTGTTGACCTGTCCAAAGAAAGATAGATCAGGGGGTTGAAACACGTACACCAAATAGAAGACTTGCTAAATAAGCACTGAACTGGAAACCTGATGAAGCAGAGAAAAATCAAAGGCCAAGAAAAACTGTGACAAATGTTACTGAATGCACTGGTATCACTTGGGAAAAAATACCATAACTAATGAGCAACCACAATCAACAGTGATGTGTCCACAGCACAGGAGGAATTAGGGTCTAAGGGTAAGGTCATGAGTTAGTTATTGGGCAAAATCCTTGCCCCACTGAAGGCAATGAGATTAGAATTTAACTTATTTTCATTACTGGAACCTTAATTCTTAACATTTCTGACTAGACTGAAAAAATATTAAGGTGGCAAAAGATTTTTGCCTTATTATTAGAGCTTAGTTCAAAGAAGATTATTGACCCATGGATTAGAAGATATAAAGCCTTAAGCCACATACTAAGTGCATTACTGCCAGTTAGTCTCCATAATTGAAAATTATTTCTAAGTTTCACAAATGAAAACTGCAGACATGGAATAATTCTATTATACTCTTGTCTCTAAATGTGCTTCACCTGTTACTCTCCACTGAAGCTTCTCTATTTCAAATGCAGAAGTTCACATGATCCTCTATTCCAAGAGAACGTTCTTACAGCCACAAGCAATTTCAACCAAAATAGTGGATAACAAAAAGTTTTGGTTTTTTTTCATTTCATAATCTTTGGTGCTTCTGGTCATTTTAAAATCATAATGTCTTAATTACAATCCTAAACTTTCCCCACCCCAATTATCACTTCCTACAAAATAGCTGAAAAGCCAAAGACGCAGTATAACCACAGAAAAATGCTGCACTGCATGCAGTACAGTTACATTTCTCAGATAAACGTTAGTAGTTTTCCTGCAGCACCTGTTATGCCATGCTAAAGCTTTCTTTAGCCAGAATAAACCTTCTTAGAAAAGGGACTGACAAATTACCCAGGAATTTCCTGTTTCCAGCAGCTTGTAGGAAATCACATTATTCAGGGTTCTGACAGTCTTAGGATAAGACAGGGGCAAAGTATTAAAAAAAACCTCAAATTAAAAATGTCATCCCTTTACTGTCCTGAAACCTACAAGAAATGCTGTAACAAATAGCAAATACAAAGTTTACTACTGAAGATATAAATCTGGCATAAGAGTCAGTTAGTGTAGGTAAATTTATCAAGATTTATATTTAAGCTGCATAAGGAAGTAAAGGAAAACTCTAATGTACTCAAAGGGTTGACAAATAAGACATTCACTAGCTCAAGCTCCAAAATTCTGGAATACTTCTAAGGGCTCAGTTATATCAACTATTTCTGAATCTAAATTGTGACTAATGTTGAATTTTAAATGTATTTAAAGATTTTTAAAGTGGATTATGCTAAACTCAAATTTTGTAAGGCACATCATTTGAGCTACAAAAACTTCTAGGATAACTTTTCATCACTCCCACAAAGTATGCTGCTGATGTGAACTTTCAATTAGGAACATACCATCCTATACACTTGCAAGCACAAATCACAATCCTTGTGCACATTTTGTACAAAAGGACGCTTCCAGACGTGCTGATTTTAATGAAGTAATAGTTGACCATCAATATCTACCCCCACACTGAAAAAGAGCATTACAATACTAGATGTTGTACCCATTTTTGTACATTTACTGAGATTTCAATCTTAATTATTTGAAAACAGCATGTTTGGAAATATGTGGAAACAGTTTGTCAATATTTCAAAATAGTCATCTAAAAGCTTTGGTTATTAAACTCTTCTAAAGGTACAAGAAGTTATTCAGATTACATATATATATATATATTTTTTATATTCTCATTCACTATATTTGGTAAAAAGAACAGTTCTAAATTCTGCATTTTATACTCACTGAAATAAGTTGATATAGGTTTCCACATCCCTCATGTCAGCTTGTTTCCAATCTTTTTTAAATCCAACAACAAGAGTGTTTGGTCTCATTCGACCCAGACCAACAGCCTAAGAACAAAGCCAAATGAAGCATTTTAAAAACACTAAAAGTAACAGATTAACTCAAGGTTAAAAAAAGGTTCTGTACTTGCACAAAACAATTTTTTAAATAAAACTGTTACAGTACCATAGTGCAACTATTGAAATGCAGTTGTAATTGTTACACAATGTGTATGCCTGATAGTGTAAAATATCAAATGCAAGAGCGTTTGTACTTTTGAAGTCAACCTCCCATTAGCTCCAACAAAATAATCACAAAAGTGTACCTGCATCAAATACTGTCCCCCATCTCTCAAATCCTCTGCATGTACTGGTGCATAGAAGGCCTTCATTTTGTTTCTAATAAGCCACCGCTGATATCTGGCCAAGTCAGTTGCTAATTCTTTCATAGCTTGCCTGCGAGGGCCCTTTAAAAAAAATGCATTGCTATTATTCTGAAGTGCGTCTTAGAATAATCGCAACAAGTTATTTTCTGAAAAATAGATTTCCTTTCTATTATTTCATGAATGCATTGACAATTAACACCCCCCCCCAAATCAAACCTAATATATTTCACGTTAAAAAAAGATATTTTTATCACTTCAAAATGTCAATACAAAATCAAGTTGACTCAAAAAGACAGTAACTGTTCTCTTTCTTAAATATGTGCTTCCTGTGCTTTAGTGCAGTGGTTTTCAATTTTTTTTCCCCCTCAGGACCCAGTTTAAAAAAAAAACAAAACAAAAAAAACATTTATGCCCAGGACCTAACAATAACAACATCTTTGAGCAATGCAATCCATTCTTTCGGAGGCAACAGCAGAGCGACGCTACAACCCAGTACGTGACGGTCTACAACATAGTACTGGGTCTTGATGCATGGTTTGAGAACTACTGCGTTAGTGGGACAAGAATTCTCAAGCTCCAGTTGCTTCAGCAGCAGGCTGCACAGGCTTGTCCTCTGCTCAGATGTAAAAACCAGTAACTGCCATAAAAATGACAAGGGTGTTTTTGTTTGGTGGTGGGGTTTTTGGTAGTGAAAAAACAGGTATAAGCATAACGATAGTCTAAGTACACATCAGGTTGTGTGTGGCTGCTCGTGTCCCAGCAAATGTAACTGAAATTGGTGTTCTGCTTCACTTCCATATAAAACTCTTAATCTTTTCCACTATGGCAGCCTCTTCCTTAAATAAACCCAGATCTCAGGCACTGCTGAGGAGTTCCTATGGCATGCAGCTGTTATCTGCCAAATTTAACAACAAATGAAGTAGTTGAGAGCAGGGGAAAAAAAAAAAAAAAAAAAGTTACCTACCTTTTTGTTACTGTTCTTTGAGATGTGTTGCTCATGTCCATTCCAAATAGGGTGTTTGAGTTCCCCATGGAGTTTTTGGAAGATTTTTTTTTTCCCCCTAGCGGTACCGATCGGGTTGGTGCAAGCACCCCCTGGAGCTGCACTTCCATGGCACAGCATACGAGGCCCGGTCACCTGCTGCCTCTTCAGTTTCTTCTTGCTGGCTGACTCTGACAGAGGGGAAGGCAGATGGGTCTTGGAAAAGACATGAGCAACACATCCTGAATGACAACATTTACAAAAAGGTAGGTAACTTTTTTCTTCAAGTGCTTGCTTATTGATTCCAAGTAGGTGACTCCCAAGCTGATCACAGGAGGAAGGGTCAGAGCTCACAGAATCACTGACTGAAGCACTGCTCTGCCGAATACTGCATCGTCCCTGGCCTGTTGAGTAACAGCATAATGCAGGGCGAACGTGCGGATTGATGACCAAGTTGAGGGCCTGCAGATCTCCTGAAAAGGGACATGTGCCAGGAATGCCGCCAAGATGGTCTGTGCCTTCATGGAGTGGACTGTCAGTGCCGAGGCTGGCACCTTTGCCAGATCACAGCAAGTCACAATAATGCATGATAAAATCCTCTGGGATGACACTGGGAGACCCTTCATCCTGTCTGCTACTGCAACAAAGAACTGGTTTGATTTACAAAATGGTCTTGTCCTTCTGATGTAGAAAGCTAGTGCCCACCTGACATAAGGAATGGCAACTTGGTTCCCTTCCTTCTGTAAGCTGCATGACAAAAGAAGGTGGGAGGAAGACTCCCTGGCTCATATAAAACTCGGATATCACCTTAGGGAGACAGACTGGATGTAGTCACAACTGAACCTTGTCCTTATGGAACACCATGTCTGAAGGTTCAGATGTCTAACCTTTGCGCTGAAATAGCTTCCAAGCTGAGATTATTGTGACCAGGAATGCCACCCTCTATTAGAGGTAGCAGAATGAGCTATTGCTAACAGTTCAAAGGGAGACCCATTAGCCTGGAAAGCACCGGATTAAGGTCCCATGCCAGCACTGGATGGCAAATTTGGGAGTATAACCTGTTCAACTTCTTGAGAAAATGGGTCACCATTTGATTAGCAAAGACTGATTAACCATCTGCCTCAGGATGGAACAAGAGATTGCCACTAGGTGCACCTTTATGGATGACACTGCCAGATCTAACTACTTCAAGGGCAGCAGATAATCCAAATGAAGGGTAATGCTGATTGCGTCTGCCTTGCCCAAGTGGAAAACCCTCTCTACCTGGCCAAGTATGTAGTCCTATGGTTTCCTGCTGCTGGGGAGGATCTCTCTGATGGGCCCCAAGCATGCAGGCTCTCTAGGATTTAACCATGAAGCTTCCACACCATGAAGTGGAGTGACTCAAGGTTGAGGTGTTGTAGGCCGCTGTAGTCCTGTTTGATTAGGTCCAGCATCAAAGGCAGGGTGATGGAGTGACTACCAACAGTTCCAGTATCATCATATACCAATTAATACTGCTGGGCCAGGCTGGGGCTATCAGTAGGACAGACACTTTTGACATCCTGATCTTGAGCAGGAACTTGTAAATGAGCAGGAAAATAAAGGAGATGGTCCTTCCAAGGAAACAGGAAGGCGTCTGCAATTGAGCCCAGGCTGTGGTACAGGAATGAACAAAACTGTTGACACTTCCTGTTGAGTCTTATTACAAACAGATTCCTCAATGTTGGAAGATGCCATTCATGATGTGTGGACAAATAGACGATCTCCATGGATCCTTCCACTGATCTGTCATCTCATTCTGGGATCCAGGAAGGTAATATGCCTCTAGGTGTATGGAATGAGATATGCAGAAATCACACAGCAGCTTGAGTACTTCTTGACACAGAAGAGAGGAGCATGCTCCACCCTGTATGTTTATATAAAACATTGCCATTGTATTGTCTGTCATGACTGATAAGCATTTGCCTTGTATAGTTCTGGAGCCTTTCACATGCTGGGTGAACTACTTTCAACTTTCTGATGTCGATGCAGAGCGACAGGAAATCATCTAAAGTCCTCTCTGATGGAGCAAATGATCTGGAAGCCAGAACTTTCCTGTTTGGCCTTTGAGATTAGGAAATGTCAGCAGTAAAATCCCTTTTCCCTTAGTTCTAAAGAACCACCTCTTCTGTGCCTACTCGAAGGAGTCTTTGTGCTGCGTAAGAAGTTGCTCACAAGAAACGTCAAATGCAAAACAAAATTTAAAAATAAACATAATCTTAGAAAATAGTCTGAACTTGGTAATTTACACAATCTCAGGAAAGTTAGATGCCCAGCTCCTATTGAATTTCAATAGCATTTGGATGTTTAAGTCCCTTAGGCTGCTTTGAAGATCCCAGTCTTAAAGAACTAAATATGAATATGCAGTCAAAACAAAATCATTAGTGATTTTTAGCTGTGATCAAAACTGATTTATTTGGTGATAACTTCCATGGAATAAGGAATGTGACTTTTTTGATTCTACAGCACCTCACAAAACCAATCCCAAGTGGTTCCTCTATGCACAACTGGGGGGAAGGAAGGAAGGAAGGGAGTGTTAAAGCTATATAAAAGAGAAAAATTTTGATCTCTGTACCACAACAACAGCTGCATGTTTCTAGGACAATGGAGGCCACAGAGCTTAGGATGAATGTGAGACAAAAAGGGACAAAATGTTCTCAGTCAAGAGGCCCTGGCTATTGAAAAATCTTCCAGAGAAGATCAGACTGAATTTGCCTAATCATCTTTATGAAACGTAGCAAAACTAACTCTGCAGATAGGCCTTCATGTGTGGGTTGGAGCCCACGAAAGCTTATACCCGAAGAAATCTGTTAGTCTTTAAGGTTCCACAAGACACTTATTGTTTTTGCTGTACACAGACTAAAACGGCTACCCCTCTGGAAATTGTCACCAAGCCAGGCACTGAATTTAGCTGTACGAAATGGAATTCCACTTCATACATCTGACGAAGATCAGATAAAATACTGGGCAACAGTGAGCTGAAATTTTATATGTATAAAAACTAGAATATCTATTTAAAATCAAGATTTCAAAAAATAATCTAAGACATTTCTGTCTTAATAAAATAAGCTTTTATATTATACTAAACAACAAGTAAAAGCAAACTGGGTAATGTGGAAAGCAAAGATCAAATTTATTTAGCCAGGCATGTATTGCTCCCCAGCATTAATAAGTATCAGACTTCGTGTTTTATACATCAGTTGGAACACTATTTACCTTTAACCAAATCAAGATCTATCACATAGTTTGTCCTTAAGATAAAATGTGAAGTGAGAGCCAAATATGCTTGATTTACCAAACTTGAAATAGTATCTTCATTGGTACATCAATCATCCTGGAATAACTCATGCAGCAATAGCAGCCTCCCTATAGTTAAGGGTGATGTTTACTTGCCGTTACAAGCCTGATTTTCAAATGTCCTCTTAATTTTAATCACAAGAAACCTATCCAAAACTTTTCACACTGCACCTCAGCTGAACACAGGTTTTTCCAGGTAGTTTGAATAGTAAAAAGACAGAAAACAATTATATCATTGTGGTGTTTTGAAAAATGTACCTGAAATTCACTTCTGAAAAATTTTGTATCTGCACAGGGATGTATCTTCCAAAAGTGATAGGATGCAGTCTAAGGTTTAGTTTCCTTTTTTGGTTGTACCATCTCTTCGACTATCCACGGCTACAAATCTATCCACATTAGAACATGTATATAGAACTAGGTTTACAATCTAACCCAGATATTTATAAATATAGATTGACTTGTCACGGACTCCAAATGTGAATTGTAGTATGGATAAGGGTGGGAATATGAGACTAGGAGGGAAGGAACATGATGAGATAGGTACTGGACTAAGTGACAAACAGCTTTGCTACAGCCTGTAAGAGAAGAGGCTTATTTTGATGGGCTCCTGCAGATGTTAAATTTTATATTGGATTGGCAAATATAATGTCCATTTAAAAAATCCAAAACACATACTGTTAGAGCATCTTGTATCCAAGCCTATTCATTGTATAAAGTTATAAAATTATTCCAGGGGGGAAAGAAAAAACTCAATAGTGATGTACACAACTTCAAAATGTTAATCTGCCATACTAGCATTTCTAAGGCTTTACAAGAAATTACAATATAATTTGTGCCATTATGGAAGATAGATGCAACTAAGAGGTTATCAATAAATCTCAGCTTCCAGAGAGGTGGGAAATTTGACACTTTCTATTTGATGATGATAAAGCAGTTATGAAAATAAACCATGTAAGCTTATTTTTTTGAAAATGCAGAGAAACCACTTACCATGTGTATATGGCCACAGATCATCAAACCCACATTCTTTGTGAAAGCATGGACAAGATGAACCAAAGCAGGTCGGGAGTTTGGAGCACCTGTCATAACAAGGCACTGAGGCCTAGAATTTTAGATTTAAAAGAAGAAAAGTTAGAATTCACTTTTTTCCATTGTAATGATAAAAACAACTTTTCTTTAAATAATTTGAAACGGACTAGAATTGTGTGAAGATAAATATCTTCAGAGATCTCAGGACTGTAAATGCACATTTTGAGTGAGAAATCAGTGATACAAGTTGCAACATGGAAATTTATGTTGCATTGACAACCTTTAACAACCATCAGTCTTTTGTCCTGCCTGTTTGTTTTTCTGAAACCAATCTAATAATGGCACAAATCCAGTTTCAGATTGAAATTATAATCACTGAATTCTGGTGACAAGCTTACCCTCCCTGAACATGACCCAAATAAACTGTCTCAGTTTATATTCTATTTCAGGAACAGAGAGCTGCAAAAAAATACTCCAATTATGTATCCAGTTTTGATATGAGTTTAAATTACTTAATGCAGAAAAATCCAACAGAAGTTTAACTGAATTTATATGCAAGAACAGAAACAAATTTTCTTCAAACTAGTTTAGGGGGAAAAAAAAAAAAATCACTCAGTTTATATGCAACTGTCAGATTCCTCTTCACATAAACAAAGATGTTTAATTAAAAAAAAAAAGCTAAAGTAAGTACATAAATTCAATCCAAAAATTCTAAATCAGGTTACAAAAGCACCTAGCATAAATAATCTGAACTCGCCTGTACTAAACCTGTTGGAATAAGGAATAGAGGTAAATATAACTGAAGAAAATGAAAATATGAATGCCTACAAGCACAGTGGTCATAAGATCACTTGTCAGGACCTTTCATTTTCTCTTTTGTAGGAAAAGGAGCACAGCATAGGCAGTTATATTCTCAGTACCAATTCATTGTAAAAAATAAATATTTTCTTACATGCCTGATCTCAACTTCCTTAAAAATATGGCTATAAATGTCAGGCTCCATATTTATTCCAATTTCCATACACTAAAACCCTAGTGTTAGGATTTAGCTGGCCCTCATTTTGATAGCTATACTTGAATGATCATGAAATCCAAATCCACAAACCAGCAAGATTTCCCAATCAAAACAAGTGGGAAAGTCTCAATCTCGCCAAGACATAGCATGTTTCTATGTTTTGTTTGGGGAGCAGAAAGGGGTTAGAGTACGAAAATGAAAAAGAAAAATATAATGTTGTTTTGCCCATTTTATTGCAGAACAGTTACTCCACTTTGGAAATATACTAATTATTCCAGAAGAGCATAACAATGTACTTTTATTTCAGAATAGCATTTACATAAGGAGCTATTCCAAAATAGCTGTTGTAGGATAGCTTGTTCCACAGTAAGTATTCTAGTCAGTTTCCCCACACTGATGAGCCTTGACACATTCTTCTAATCTCACCACCCTGAAAGACATAGAAACCACCCCAAGAATGAAAATACCCCCTCCCCCTCCACTTAATTTCTAATTATATGCTCCCTTCACATATGGGCAGATTTCCAATGAATCAGCAAGAATTCTGAATCCCATGGCTGCAAATCCCTCAAGGGTGTGTTGCTGCTGCAGTCTTTGACAAGAATGAACATGCTGCCAGAGGCAAGGGTAAATGGAAGCTGAAACAGCCTTGTGATGGATGTTCCTGTCCCAAAATCCAAGCATATGTCAGAATATCCACAAATCTTGAGAGATTTGAAGCCAGTTTCATATAAAGTTTAGTGGAGTCTGGAAGCAGCAAAACCATGCTTTGATGAGTGCACAGTTTAGTTAAAAAGAGATTTTTCTAAGTTCTATACATATGTTCTATGCTTTCCACATCAGCATTTCTTTTACCTGAAGTTTTTTACATGATCTTCCACGCCTGCAAGCCGAACAGAATGTTGCAATGCATTCAAGTAAGTCAAGGCTTGTGTAGATGATCCCCAGTTTACATCTGTGGGGGGGGGGAAGTGTTTTTAAAAAATTATACAAAGTCAGTGCCTTTAAAAAAAATCCCGTCCACCCACCCAAAGTTGTTGGTACTCGTATCTTAATAGTAAACTTGAAAAATGCCTCTCCCACCCCATCTCTTCCTGCGCCACCCCTCTTCTTCCAGTGGTGCAGTCTTTCCCCTGCTGACCCTGCCCCCCCAGCTGGGCAGTGGGGCCAGCAAAAACGGTGCTGGTACTCCATACTCCTGTGTACTGTCATAAAAAAAGGACTGATACAAGTTATTTTGACTAATAACTATTTTCTCGAACTAAAAAATGTAGTGTCTGGCTGTTTAGCTCTAACATCAACTGACGATAAGGTGAGATCGAATTAAAATCATACTACATTACCACTGAAAGTTGGCTAAAGAAAAACCAACTTGTGTTTAAGTTAGGGAAAAACAGTTGAATTCTACTGTAAAAAAATTAATTTGGTACTCAAATCATGTTTTCTAGATAACTATGGTTTGACATTCTTCAGTCAAATTTAGATGTTAAAGCAGTTTAATATTTCAAAGAATGCTACCATGTTTGACAAAAAGCTATGAAATCTTTGTACAAATAGATTTTGTAGCCATGCTACTCTACAGCAAAGGAAAGTGTAGCAATATAAGCATTAGTTTTAAATCAATAGACAAATCTTTAAACTAAGTCATGATGAATAAGCTGCATAAGAAACTCTTACCAAAAAATAATTGGAAAAATAGTTTCTTCTGTAACTAATCATGCAAATAAAATTGTAACTTTAAAATATTCAAATACAACATTAAAAAAATTAAGAAATCACTTTCCTCCCCCCCCCCCCTTTTTTTTTTTTAAGTTGAAACACACATACCCACCTGGTTTCTTGTAAGTGACATAAATATAGAGTCCAAGAACTATAACATACGTTAGTAATGCTGCCCACCAATTAATGACGAACATCACTATGCAGCAAAGAATAGCTCCAACAAGAGAAACCCACATGTTGTAATACTTAAAAGCAGGGCGCCAACCTAGCATAAAGCATAAATAGGAAAAGTTAAAGAATCTGATGGATAATATTACACCAGACCATTTCTAGAGAAAGAAAATATTTAAAGAGAGATTTAAAATTCTGCCACACTTATCTTTAATGGTCATCCAACAACATTTCAAAAAAGCTGCATGCATGTTATTAAGGACAGGAGTAGAAATGATTATTTGGCAAGAACTACAGGGCACTTTTTAAAAGTTGGGGTTGAATTATTTTTGTGGTAGATACTGCAAGCAGCCTGGTGAGTGGGAGTATTTAGCACAGAATTCCATACATTAGCTCAGGTTTCTGGTTGTTTTGGGTTGTTTTTTTTTTAAACTTCCCAGTATATCATTAGAAGATGATACAGCATGTATCACTATGCAAATGACTGCATTCCAGCTTAGTTAATGCTATCTTTTTTAGTTCTGCTTCATCACTCCAGTTAAGCTAGTTAGTACTACTAGCTATCTAAATAAATGAAAACATTAAAAGTAGTTAAGTACATCTACAGAACATACAAAGAAAAAAGGACGTATCATGTACAGCACAGCCTGACGCATTCAGGCAGGAAGTGCAACTGTCAAAGACAACTGCTGGGGTTGCCAGAGTTTGATACTTTTTGAGAGTTGCTGATCTATTTTGATGAAGACAGCAATGACCAATGGAGTGTATTTAAGCTTGTAAACATTAGGGTTTTAATCAGTCAATTTCAGGAAACCTCCATTTCATTGTACACACAAACTGACAAAAATATTTCCATTGCTAATCATCAAAACGTACAGCCTGGCAAAGAAACAGACGCTCCTCAAAAACATAAGACTTTAAAGATATTCACATTTTGTGTACTTCAACATGATGTTGATCACGTGTTTTAATGCTTACATAGTTTTTCAGGGCCAAACCCTAATTTTTTCAAGCCCAATTCAATCTTGTAACAAGGGCCCTCTCGTAAGGAGGGGTTGCTGCTTGGGCTGGGTCTCCAGGCCCTGATAAAGTGTACCCTCTTCTTCTACCCCATGGGGGGGGCAATAAAGCTTTCCCTTTTTGAAGCTCAATGTGCACTGCCATTAAATAATTGTCTGACCCTCACCTCATAACTGTGAAAATTTGAATTCCTAAAAACTGAAAAAAAAAATGCTTTAAACTCACAATTTCACAACTGAACATTTTAAAGGGATGAAAATACAAATGCTTAAAATAAACACTGATTTTATCTATCTAAATTATAAAAACTAAAAATTAAATTCTGCCAAGAATATCTTTCAATATGGCTAATTTGCCAATATTACATCATCATTATGATATACACATATGCTTATTTGCACATACACTACCCATATGGCTTGATCTACAGAAAACTCAAAATATGGCCACTCAGTTACATAGACAATTTAGTAGGCTCAACTGCAAATAGGAATAGGATTTACGTATATAGTGGCTTCCAACATTCATTTTATCATTTGTGTGCATAAGAAATCGAATAAAATAAATATGTGCATGAAGTTTCACAAACACAAATGGAAGGCAATTTAGTACACCTCTTCAAAAGCATCTGATGAAGTGGGATTTTCTCCCCCGAAAGCTCATGCGATAAATAAATGTATTATTCTTTAAAAGTGCCACAGGGCTCCTTGTTTGTTTCGAGCCAAATTTGAAAAGCCAAACAGAACAAAAGGTGACTTTTTAAAAGGGCTCCAACTTAAACTCAGTAGACTAAAAAACTGAAGCGAATTCCTATTTGTGTTGAATGCAATTCTTTTACAGATGTAGCAATACTTCTCACAGATACAAATAAAAAGTGAAGTGTACTAAGTTCTCTGCCCCATTTCTGGTGACTGGGGTCATCAACACTTAAGCCTCAGGGCAAAGGAAACATAAGAACACCAGAAGGAAATCTTTTTTTTTTGAGAAGCAGGTAGTTTCTTTTCATCACAACTGCTTAACTAAAAAAAGAACAATAAAACCAAGTGCCCAAAAGTGTCGCCTCATAATCCTAGTGCTTCCCAGTCTTGGTGGGAGGGAAATAAAAAGGACAGCATGTCCTATCGAGGAGGAGGCGGCATCACTCCCTCACAGTAGGGTCTTTCCATCTCATTGAGGGCTTTAGGTTTTCTTACGGCTTCCATGTTCATGAAGCATAGTTATTGACAACACTCATCAACTGCTCAATCATTCAGTGCTTTCAGTCTCTCTCTCCCCCTGCCCTGCCACAGGCAGGTGTGATCCATAAGGCAGTTCCCTTAGAGACCGAGGTTATGTCTTCACTGATGGCATCACTGCCAGCAGTGCAGGATAGATTTTGTGGATTTGATTGAGTGGCAGTGATGACTTGTTCAGTCCAACACAGAAGTCAACTCTATTAATCCACCCTGGCAAATATCATAGTACTTCGTTGATAGGACGGCATTTCCCGCCAGTGCAGCACAGAGGAAATACGGCGGTAAGCAGATGTCAGGAAACTGACAAGAGATACGCAAGTTACTCTAAATAGCTTGAGTATCTCCCATCCACAGAAATCCATGCCCAGTGTAGACCAGGCCTGTCTCAGTCTCTTTGCCTTCTGTAGTTCAGGCTAGGATGGAGCTTACACACATCACTGGGAACTCTAAGAGGTCAAATAAGAGATGACGGATATTCAAAATGTTGAATAAATGGCCTGAGTTTTTTAAGTGCCTAAACATGAAAATAGGTCTTGTATATACATGGGGTTCTGTGCACCAGCTGATATGGTTTACATAGTATGCACTGACTGCATAGACAGAGTCAACTCTTTTCTGATTCCGTATTTATCAATATCAACGATTTGTACAATAATAGCAACAACAGTACCCCTGGAATTCTGAGGGGTATGACCGCAGGAGAAAATAGATCTTGGACTTATGCCAGCATTTAAACTCAGAGGTGACATCTGGTCTACATGATCCCAGAGCAATGGTGAACACACAGACGTGTCAGTTCTAGTGTCATGCAAAGCAGCATGGGATAGCGGTTGATGGACTGCCAAACTAAGGAGACTAAGCCATGGATGCACATGACCATGAGTTCACACTAACTCAGTATACAGTGAATTTAACATTTTCGAAGTGGATTATAGAATCCTTATTAACTGGCCAGTTATTATGCTTTAAACTTTGCATCATGTGCTCACAGATCATTTGGGTGTGTAATCACTAAAGTTAGTGTGGACTTGTTTACTGGAGAATTTAGTCCTTATACGCCTAACAAAAGGAGTAAAAATTAAAGCTGTAGTCACATTTTACATACTGTACCCTCACTTGTGGTTTAGAATTAGTTAGAAGGCACATTAGAAGGAAAAGATGTTTTATTCAGATTCCCAAATTGTGACAACTACAACCATAAAGCTCATGCGATAAATACATTTGTTAATCTTTAAAAGTGGCACAGGACTCCTTGTTTGTTTCACAAACCTATAGCTTCCAAAGCTGCTGCTTTGGTATCAACCTTAAGTATACATTTGATTCAGCTAATCTAACAATTTTTCTAAGTTTCTTTTATTTTTTTACATTCTCCAATTAGTAAATTAATAACTTCTATACAGAAATACTTTGCTCCTAGAATAGCTTTAAAATGTGTTAAACCCCCAAATATGAAATTCCTACCTGGAGATTTTGCAAGTGAGGCATGAAATACAGAGAAATTAATTAAGGCATATGAAGCCAAGAAGAAGTTGGAGATTATTGGAGCAATGACATTCAATTCAGCTGTAGAACAAAGAAAAACAAATAGTTATTACACTTCTTGCCAAACTGGTTTAAAAATCCCAGGGTCAAGTTTGCTAGAATGATTCTCTCTAATGGAAACAGATTTCTAACACATTTTATTTTATTCAGATCTATATAGAGGTCCAAAACCATAAACTGCTCTGAACAATTTATCTGCAATCATTTCAACTACTACCAGGAAAAACAAACATAAAACAAAAATCTCTTTCAAAAACAGGGTATTCTGCTACCAACATTCCTTCACCCTTGTGTCCCCAACCACACCTGAAGATACATCTTAAGGTGATTTGTAGAAAATCTGTTTTCTCAGCTCATGGATCCAAATACTAATATGTTCAATTACACCTTAATAAAGTCTAGTTTAATATATTTGCAATCAGTTATCTTTCCCTTTTTCTTCCTCAGACATAGAAAAAGAGTGCCCCCCTCTCCCAAAGAAATACGTTTGGTCTCAGTTTTCTTTTCTCTCCTGATCAAAATAAACTTTGAATTTAAATGTTTCAAAGCTTTCATGTGAGTTACAATTGTTTGTGATCAATTAATATGCAGGAGACATTTGATCAAAATATTTCCTATTTAATTTGCAGGCACTCTAAGGCATACCTAATTGTTTGAAGTGAGATACTGTTTTCTATCTGTCTATGCTGCTAATTCAGGCTATTTACAACTTTTCCCATGAATTTCACCACTAACCCCTAAATACTAAATTTTCATTTGTTTGCAATATTGTTGGAATGGGAGATGGAGACACACCGAGGTTTAATAAGGTTTAATTCACCTGACTCCTATTTTAACAAAAAACTGCAACAAAGTTTAATGTTACTGCTAATGTGACCATTTTTTGGTGTGTTGGGAGTTATCTTTCCTTCTGGAGCAGCTAAGGCTGTCCCAAGAGAAGAGAGGATCTTGGCAAATTAAAGTAGGGGAAATGGAATTTGAGAAGCTGCAACTGCAGACAGAGAGAGGGCCGCAGCCTCTACACAGAGAAGAAACTCACTTTCTCCTTACCGCTTTCCTAAAAGTGAAAGCCTGGTACTCTCCTTTTCAAGGTATTAACAGTTACCTTCCCCCACTTGCTGAGACTGAAATGAATCTGAAGGGAATTTCTAAAGTTGTGGGAGAACAATCCTCAAACCCCATCTATTGAATAGGTTTCCAAAGACAAGACAAGCCAACATGCATAATTTTTAAAATAAATTAAAAAGAAAATGTATCCCCCAGACTCCATGGACACCGTCATCCAAGCATGAGACAGTATTAAGAGTTTTATAACACAAGAGTACATTCAAAATTGTTACTCTGGTTTAAAATTAACTAACCAATTAATATGAATCCAAGAGCAATTAAGAATGTCAGAATATATCCTCGTAATGGTTCATTATTCTTCCCGTAGCCTTTAGCAAACGTTAGAAGACCTGGGTAAATATTATCCTTGCATAAAGCCTAAGAAAGAAAATACAAAGTTAGGAAGGTTTAACTTAGATACATTTTTCATGAGATACACGCCGACGCATTCAATGAGAGATAGTATCGGATAGTTAGAGCAGGAGATTGAGCATCATGACATGCTGGCTTTATTTTGTATTCTGCCTTTGCATTACTGTATGATCTTAGAAAAGTGACACCTTCCCATTCCTCACTTTAATCAATATAGTAAGAATATTTTCCCTTCTTTGTAAAATTGCTGATGTGTATCATGTGACTGTACTAAAAAAGTCACTATTAATACTGAACCAGGAATTTCATCAAGATAGAACATTTTTTTCAATGCTATGTCTCTTCGTTACTGTAGTGCTTGAGTCAACTCTTTCTTGCCCCTCTGTTGTTGGTGGGTTTTGTTTTTATTAATTATTATTATTATGGCTTTAAGTATATTGTACCCTTTCATGAACCTCAAAATAAGTATTTCTAACTAAACTGTAGTTATTCAACATACACCTAAGCCTAGCCCATCCCACATGGGGCACTATATTTAGTTCTGAAAAACAGAGTACATCATTACATACTTCAACACCACAAATGAAAGAGAAAAATAATGTAACAAAAAGGACCCTTCAGCTATAACAATTAACCAAATATAAAAAGTCATTTATAAAAGATATACAATACCATTTCACAAACTTGTTGAGTGTTTGGTATAAATGTTCCCTGGGAAATAAGATTTACTAACTCTACAATTATACTCAGTTATCGTTTGCAACTAATAGTGCATTAGCTCCAAAAAGGACCAACCCATAGATATGGAGGATATGCAACTACCAACAAACTCAAAAGGAAAGTTAGACATCTTTTTGTGAACACTATCAGCTTCTCTTTCCACAAAACAAAGTACGCCAAGAGCAGAGTAAGCCACTCTTTATTGCCCAGCAACATTCCTTTAGCTCTGACTTAGAAGAACCACCCCAACAAGTGACAGCCTCTTAAACAATTCAATCCAAGACCTCAAGGCAGGGACCACCAACACTAACTCACCTAAAGCAGTAAACTGAATATAAAACTTTGCACTACTAAATAATCACGTCATCAATTATTGCAAAGTAAATAACTCTGGTCTCAATCTTGGCAGGTGAAAGCTTTCCAATTTATATTTACATCTAAAACTTTAAAGGCCCTGGACAGAAATGGAAGAGACTATATGAAGAGCAGCACCACATAGTTGCTTAAGATCTCATTGTAGCAATATTTTCTCTTGTTTAAATTCCAGATCAACCCATATCAATCTTTGTTTGCTTCTACATACTATCCACTGATCTTCCTTTTCAACAATAGGATATTTTAAGACCACAAAAATTCTACTGACCTGTGGTAAGCAGGATGCTTTCCAAACCAAATGGAAACAAATGATGCAGAATTTAAGCCTTTTATTTTATTTTATTTTTTATCCCATTTGTTTGCAAAGAAAATCTGAGATCATATTTTGAAGGCTGTGTGTAGTGCTTTCTTCCAGAGAGTCTGCAGACAGGTCCATTGCCTCTGCTGCAGCTCATAACTTTGCCACACTATAGCAAAGTAGAAAACAACCAGACTGTTCTCAGTTTTAACTGCTGCTACTTAAGAATGCAATGGGCAGTGAAACTGTTAAAATGAAGTCAAATACAGTCTGTTGCTTCTTGGCAAAGCTTTGAGACCTGCAAAGGAGGGCACTGAAATAAATCACTACTGAGAAATGCCGTAGAATCATATAATACTAGGAAAAAGGAGGAACTATAAGATGCCTCCCTAGTCAGCATCCTCTTGCCAACTTAAGAGGAGATATGGAACAACTCAGCACCAAAATGTTTCATTTAAAAAAACCACAAAAGTCAGTGCCAATTGCACAGAGACCACTGACATGTGGTCACTACTTGGATGTTGATACCGAGGTACGTGCAATGACAGACAGAAAAAAAACCCTCTGGCGATGGTACTGAGGCGTTGTGGTCATGGCTCTGCTTCTTCCTCCTTCTCTTCAGCACTCACATAGGAAATCAATAGTGGAGGTAATCTTTCTAGTGGCTCAACAAGCCTGCCGTGAAGACTGGAGGCAAAGGTTGAGGTCGTACTCAGTACTGGAGCACACTCCTTTTTGCCCAGAACTCCAGGTTTAGACAGACTGGACTTGCTGAATCTGATAATTCAGGAAAATCTGGCTAAGTCTCCTGGCCAGAATCAAATACTACACCCTCTCTACTCGACAGATGGCAATTCCAGACATAAGGCAACTAAGGACATTATGTCAAAAGAGCAGATTTGAAAATCTTATCTACTAACTCGGTTTTAAAACATTTGCATCATTGCCCCTTCTACATCCAAGTAGAACAGCTGAGAATCATACTTAAGATCTCAAGTGATACAAATCAAGATACCAAATATACAAAAACTTCCTATTCCCAATATTCCAGTTTAAAAGTGATTCTAGGTCTTCTGCTATGAAACAGACATTATATATGCTTACCTGAAAAATTTTAGGTGCACTCACTAAAGATGCCAATGCAGAAGAAAGGGTGGCTGAAAAGATGCCAGCAGAAATCAGTGGTGCAAATCCTGATACCATACTCATTACCTGACAAGATATAAACATTTTACTTTTTTTTTAAAATGTACCAAATAGAATGGACTGAACAAACTTTTGCCTTTAAATAAAACAATCACTTCAATAAATATAAACCAGAAATCTGTAAAATAAATGTTTCCGTTAAACACCTTCAAAACTGTTACAATAGCATTCACATAACATTGTCCGCAGAATTTTGTTTCTTTACTTCCTCTACTTCTTTACTTGAGCAAATACTATAGGGAATATTTCAGGGTAGTAAATGCTGGGGGGTTTTATTCCAACTCAGATTTTCTTAATGCCTATCTATGATTTCTTAAAACAGATTATTAGCTGCCAATATTTGATACTTGCTCTTTTAAATCATGGTAAGGTCTGAACTTTGCAGAAAGAAAATCCAGAGGACCAAATTTAACTGCATAAACTTGGAAACAAGCACAAAACAACTAGAAATCTTAAGCGTCAACAAAAAAAGTCTCAAAAATGGTATAAGGAAAATATTCACTTTCCTATTAATTATATCGATAAGAGTGATCATAAGTCAAAAGAGAATGGAGTTCTAAGAAATAGTTTAGCTGTTTTGACAAACTATATTACATTAAAAAGGTAAAGCTTCAGGCATTGAAATTTCAGGGAAACATACATCATAATGTCCTGAGGAAGAAGCAGCTATATTTTTGAAAACCTCTCCCAAAAATTAGTCTCAGATTTTTAGACTGTGGAAGCACCACCTAGAAGGTGCATCCTGGAGATGGAACCTCCTGAAATCTGTAATTTGGTAAACTGTTTCAGTAAGACTGACTCAGAGAAATTAACCCCATCCTTCTCAGAAATATCATTCCTGTTTACACAGTTGACAAAAACTAGAGGGAAGAACTCTTTAAAAAGAAGGTGTGTGCATGGAAGTTTACCAGTCCATAAGACTGTACAATAGCCATTTCCACCCAAGATTAGAGGAGCAGGCACAAAGGAGGAGACACTAAACAAGAAAGGAAGGCTCCAGGTTCTGTATGCTAAGAGATCAAGTTGTCATAGTAGCCAACAAAGGAGTGTTATGACTCGGCAACTGGGCACATCAATCTTCAACCCTTTCACCCCTCTGCCCTCCCCTGCTATATGTGGGAGCCAACAGAAAAAGCTGAAAATTACAAAGAAGCAAAAGAATTAGAGCTCCACTTATGTGGCTGAGAGAGAAAACAGAGGAGAACACACACAAAAATACTTTAGTCCTCTGGCCCTTAGACTTGGATAGAAAACAAAGGGAAAGCATGAACTTATATGCTCTTCTGAAAAGTAAGCCTAAAGGGAAAATAAAAAATAAAAATACAAATTCCCAAAGGGCTGATTTACTAGGGCCCTGGGTCTGATATTTGGTGGGAAGGGGAAGGAAGAGAAAATGAGACAACACTTGAATGTCACCAGCTCCAATACCTCATCTGCTGGAGAAAAGAACAGCGCTCTAGTGGCCATGAGATCCATACCCAGGTGCTGGTCTGCATTAGAGTGTTAGTGGCCCCAGCGTTAGCTACATACCACAAAAGGCAGTGGTTTGATTAGGTCCAGCTTGACAGAGGGGACAAAAATTATTCTTGTCCTGAACCAAGAGCATATAACCTCAGGGAAAGTCCAACATTTCTTTGAAAACATATTTTTCAGAGTCAGAAGGGACCACTGTGACCATCTAATCTGCTCTTCTGCATAATACTGGGCACAGAACTTCCTTGAAATAATTGTTTGAACTAGAGCATTTATCTTTAAAAAAGAAGCCAATCTTAGTTTAAAAATTGCCAGTGATTGAGAATCCAACACAAGCTTTGGTGTATGGTTCCAATGATTAAACTACTCTGTTAAAAATTTGTACCTTATTTCATTTCCTGTCTGAATTTGTTTAACTTCAGCCTCCAGTCATTAGATCTTGAATATTGTTACATATCTGCTAGATTGCATCATCAAAAATTTGCTCTCTTATAGATACTTACAGACAGTTACCATTAACCTTCTCTTTGTTAAGTTCAAGGAACTGAATCTATTTAGTTTATCAGCATATGGCAAGTTTTGCAGTTCTGCAATTATTCTTATGGCTCTTCTCAGAATCCTCTTCAATTATCAGCATCCTTCTTGAATTGAGCATTTGTAAGAGCCTCTAATTAACCTGGTCTAGAAATAAAAGTAACCAGAGGACCAAGCAAAGATTATACTTCCAGGAAATGTGGCCAAAAATACTCAAGGACAAAGCCTGGAATTTTGGTGAGGAATGAATGTGAGTGAGCACCTCTCTGTTTCCTAGTCACCTCAACTAGAATGCTTCCTGTTAGAAACCTTGTAACCTAGGATGATAAAAAGGGAACGTATGACCAAAAAAACTCAGCACCTACTCAAGTAGGTGAATAAGGAGATACGACTAGGATATTACCCAACAGAAGACTAGACTATTACCAGAACTTGCTTTCTAATTAAGTAAATGCAACTCATCTTAAAATAAAATAGAGTAGTTATTACAGTACATCCAAGATAAAAGCACAAATGGCAGCAAACAAAGTAAAACTCAGTAGCATTTACAGCTGAAAAGAAAGTAGTAAATGTAAAATTTTTCACTCCATATACCCACAATGTAAAGATTTTCCTTGAGAAAGTGCAGGTTGTTTTCTAATTGTACTAATTATACATTTTAATTTCTTTAACAGATTGTTAGTCACCAACAGTTAGTCTCTACCCAATCGCTGTTTGGTGTCTAGCATTACAGGTTTGCATTTTTAACTTCGTTCCAGTAGTTCAAGCATCTACATTAAACAAAGAGGTCACCATCACCATTAGCATATTGTTTGCAATCAGTCAAATAAGGAATATTTTCAATGAGTAGCTAATGGCAAAAGACATCTGTCCATACTTAAAAATACTTCAGTGTTAACATGGAAAGATTACATTTGTACAGGAATATAATATATATCCTCATGTAACATGAGGAATATTTTATATGTCCTCATGTAATACAACAGTTTAACGGAGAACTGCTAACACAGTGCTGTTAAATCAGATATCTTTCTTGTGCTATCCTTGAATCTCCATATTGTACCAGAAGTCTGGCACTTGGACTGGATCTCAAAATTACTCTCCAGTATATGGCCCCAGTTTGGGAAACATAACAGCTTTTCTACTGGAGCTCATTTACATATTCCCTGCATGACAGTAGGTCATACAGACAGCTAAACAGGAGATATAGCAAACAGTTAATTCCATTCCAATGGCTCTTTATAATACAAAAATTTTAATAAGCTCTTTTGAAATCCTTGTTAATAATTATGACAAAGATGCTATTTTTAAGGCCTATTCAGTTATGACACCTGGTAAAAAATTGCAAGCAACCATAGTATAAACAAGTGAGGAACTTTATTCGTGTATGTTCTGTCACACTGCCATACGATAATGCCTAAGGAAACGAAGATAAAAAACTGTATTTAAGAATAGTTCAACTTAACACTGAACTACTGTTATGTGCACAAGAGACAGACTATTGTACCTTTAATAATATCTTGAAAATCTGATCGGCATTTTCAGTTACTGGGCAAAAACCCAACATTGTACTTTTCAAAACACTATCAATGTCAGAATGAGGTCATGCATCACTTGCACTGAATGAATACTACTTTCATCCTAGAAACCTTACCCTAGCTTAGTGACCAGGGAGTAGTAAGATGGGAGGAGAATAAAGAAATCTTTCAATATTAACGTTGCACACTTTCAAGTGTAATAATTGTTTTTACACTGATATTTTCCAGTGAAGACCACCACCCAGATGAGTCCATTGTGTAAAGGATGAAACCAAGAAAAAACCATCTTCATCGATTAAAATATGTACAATATACAATTGAGGGTTTTTTTTAAATGTATAAGCATGTTGATCAAAGCTAAATCTTCTTTAAGTTCAAATGCAATTTTATTAGTAAGTAATGCAACATAAATCATAGGATTATAAGTGTCATTATAGTAGATTTGACAGATACTTTGGCTGTTATGAAATTAGAAAAACTTGGTTCCAGAAGAAAAATTATCACGAACTCAGAAAATGGAGTTAGATTACAGTAGCTTACATGGAAAAGAAAGATGATGGAATAAATATTGTAGTGAATTGGTGAGAGAATCAATAGTGGGTTTACAAATGTGAGTTTTTTACATTATAAGAAAAAAAGATTAAAATGATTTTTTTTACAAAAAAAAAATATCATGTATCTTACTTAGGAAGCTCCAATATATTTCTGGTAAGGATACCAAGGAAGTCTTGAACATATTGAAAAGTTATAGCTGATACTAGCCATTAATTTTCCTAGTATATTATTAGGCACTTTGAATTCCCCTGTCTTAAAATATTCTAACTCTTGTGTGCAAAGGATGAAACTGTGTACCTCCTATGATTGGGATTCAAAACCAAAACTAACTACATCTGTAATACTGAAACAATCACATTCTGTAGTTACTATTTTAAGCTGATGTTAAGGTTGAGTTTACATATCAAGTAACTTCAGAGACAAAAAATTACAGGACTGTTTAGTCATCATAGAAATACGAACTGCACAAACCCAGGATAGTCTGTATCTAAGTTTTCCACACCTCTGAGCAGTTTAGGTATACCAACGTAAGTTTGTAATGTAGACCAGAGTTAAGTCAGGCTCTGACCAGAGTAGATGCTTCACGTTAACTCTGATGTTGATTGGAATGGACTTCTGAATTTTTCTATATATGAAAGTGATTGACAATTCAAAAATCATCTTTTTAAAAATCCAAAAAGGCCACAGATTAATTTAATGGAGGAGAGACAGCCTAAAAAAGTTACTTTGAAAAAACATCTAATAAATTGATATTATTTCTAGGTAATTTCCATGAAAGAAATTTCCGAGGAATCGAAAATAGAAAATGTTTAAGTGCTTGGAGTAGCTGTCTACTATTCAAGCAGTTTTCTGTACACGCTCAGGTTCTCACATTACTGTAAATTAATTATCAAACAGAAGAACAACACAAGTAAAATTTTAAAGATAATTTTACCTCTGCAATCAGGTTATTAAAATAAAAAATCATGGTTGTTTACTGTTGCCTCAGTCAGCATGACTACCACTCACTAGCCAGTTTCACTTGTCTATTGACATTCTAGTCAATTTCATTTTTTAGTGGACATGCTGGGTAATGCCAACATAGCAAGGGGAAGTGTGTCATAAAGAAAGATTAGTTAATGGTTTTGAATCACGCACTCAAGTACTCTGGTGAAAGCACCACTGAAATGCCCATGAGGAAATTAATTTTGCATTCAGTGAAATGTTTGGATAGTATATGTCATAAGGGCAGGTGCCACATATTAAATATGGAGCAATATTCCATGATTACCTGTTCACTGAATCAGGGATTCTCTGGAAAAACAGCATATGATCATGCAATTAAAGACAATCATAATGCATAGGCATAGGAGGCCCAATTAAAAGGATACACAGGGACACTTAATACTGTCATTTCTTAACTTACAAGTGCTTGATTTTGCCACTGTGATGTTATTCTAACAAGTTTTTTGTTCTGAGATGCAACAAGTACCAGTTATGATGCCATAGATAAGGTCGGGTTATAATGTAGGCTTAACACAAGCCATACATTTTCTACACTTTAGGTAGACTTTCAGTGGATATTTCACTCAGGTTTTATGCCCCTTGAATGTATAAGTGTTTACTACTTACACTAAACACTCTGTTCCACCTTGTATGTAACTGACAGACTGCGTACATTTCCCAGTCCCGAAGAAGAGCTCACCAAACTTGTGTCCGATGTATTTATGCTAATTCAACTCTTTATTAATCAGAAAAAAAATTTAACAAGATTTCAATTAATAGAAAAATTGGTAGAGATCAATCTTGAATAGATCGGATACTACAGGTAAGTTTTTAAAACCTATTTTGGATATCAACATCTATTTTAGATGTTTATGCGTAGCAGACATATTACAGATCTTCAACATTACATGCATAAACCCCATCTTCCTCAGTAGCAACATTTTTATCGGGCTCTCTTACAACTGAGGAAGTTTTATCTGCAGCTATTGACAGTTTTTTCTCCCCCTCAGTTGCTGCATTTTTGTTACACAGCTCTGGGAACAACCAAGGTACATCTCCCTCTTCTTTCTCAATTTTCTCACTTAATCGCAAAAACCCTTTAGAAATTAAGGCATACAATCTTTGCAAAAAAAGATATGTTTTGTATAGCAAGTCTGACAAAAAACCACCAAACCAAAGGAAATGAAAAAATTAAACTTACTATACATACCTTCCACTTTTCAATACATGGCACACATTTTACCACTTCCACAGCTATTATAAAACAGACCACATAACACAACCATACCTCTTCAGGCCAAGGATACCAGCTTTCCTATGCACTTCCTACCTTTTATGGCATGTGTGTAATACTATTTTACAACAAAGATGTGGGGGAGTGGGGGTGCCATACACAGTGGGAATGTAACCCGATTGTACCCCACAACCTTGCTATAATCAGCTGGTTATTTTCTTGGATGCATCTCAGCACTTGAAAGAAATAAGGCTTGGATGATGAGTAGTCATTTTAAAATGAATCCAGATCAGATTGATAACATTAGTACGTTAGGAGAAGCAAATAAAAAAAATAATGGCATGTAAGATAGACACTCCTAAATGAATAGCTGTTATTTGGAACTTGCATTCATAATCCGGAGGTCATGTTAGATCAGAGACCGCTATTAAGTTTTTGAGTAGCAGTTTCTGACTGTGTTCCCAATCCTGAAAGCTGCACCCTGCACCCACACAGAAGTCTGTTGATTTCAAGCATGATTCAGAATGGATGCAAGGATCTGACCAAGACAAGAGCATGCAGAGATCAGGACCCAAGAGTGCATTGTTCCATTTTCACATTGCAAGAAAAATGAAAATTTATTTCTACTTCCTTACAATCAATCTCTATTATCTCATCACTAGTCTACAGTAAAAACACGCAACATGGAACTTGTCGAATCTGAAGCTATGGAAGAATATGGCTGTCCACTTGCTAAGCCAGCTCCCATGCTGAGATAATAGCAATGATCTACAACATTCCCTAGCTGCCTACCAGCAAGAGAGAGAAGAAATTCTGAAAGGTTTATGACCTAGCAAAGTGAAAAGTTACCTCAAGCAATAGTGATGTATACGTAAATGGCAGATATACCTGAGCAATGGATCCCCAGGATGAAAATGGTAGCGGGGCTATTCGCAGGGCATTCTTTATCAAGACCCTTGACCTTAGGATTCATTTTCCCCATGCACACCAAAATCTACATTTATTTACATTCCAGCCAAGTGCCCAGTTTATTGTTTTCCTTTGACATTTGTCAACTGGGAAGAGTGCAGTAAGGAAACTGAGAAATATAGGCTGTGGAATAGGAGTAATTTTAATGACTTAATAGTAAGAAATTAGAGATCTATCAGGCACATTATTGTGATTACCGACCATTTCAAAAAATTTAAATTAATTGTGTCCTTTAAATCCTCTCTCTCTCTCTGAAAGTAGCCTGCAAAAAAATCAGTTTGAAACAGATTAACAATGAAATTTGCCTATATTTTCAATTCTGTGTATTTAATAGCACTGTGTGTTTTGTTTAGGACTTACCTACATGGGGAAGTTGACTGGCATTTTAATATGCACACTTAGACTTTTGTTTTGCATACAACTATATCATTCCAAAATAGTTCCCAATGCAGACACTCTTCCGGAATTAAAAAAAAAAAAGAAGTGATTTTATTCCACAATAACTACTTCACCCACAAAAAGAATAATCATGTATTCAGAATACAGCGTCCACAAAAGAAAGTTAATCTGGAGTAGACATGCTGGTCAGTTTTCCCAGTGTAAACAGGCTGCATACAATGAATCTCACATGTCTTTGGGTTTTTCAAAAAGAAAAAAGGGAGAGAAATAAATACAGCAATAAACAAGAAAGATTTTTGTAAAGTCACAAAAATGGATGTGTATCTAGAGAGTTAGGAAGTGCAGAATCAGCCTCAACACATATGTTAGATTTCAGGTTAATGAGTTCCCTTTTAAGTATGGTAACATGAGGAGTTTGTTTTTTTTTTAAACTGAGTTTGATATCCTGGATACACATTTTTAATTTTTCCCTGAACACAACAGGTCCTGGGAATATCAGCATGGAATTACAAGAGTTGCAACTTAAATGAAACCAAGAACAAGGATGAAAAGTATCTTCAGAACAGTGAGGAAAAGAACAGCAATATTACCAAAAAGTTTCTCACTTGTTAGAACATAAAAAGAGGGGTAATTAAGAATGTTAATAACTGTAAAGCCTTATTAGTATGTTGCATAAACCTAACCAGTAAACAGAAGATTTAATGGCTCAGAATTTTCTACCATGAACATTCTACAATCTAACACCCACACAATTTGCTCATGTCAAGAGCTGATCTTCAATTAAAATATCTGGAGATAAAAAAGTAAAACTGTTTAACACAAATGTACCTTGGTCTTTTTGCATATAGTATTGTGAAAATGCTTCACTAAAAAAAAGCCTTAATAAACACACATGAAACACTATATTTAAGACAGTATTTTACCATAAAGAGGCATATGTTTCCTAAAGAACAAAAATAAAGATATTCCAGGCTTTACATATGTTTATAGTAGATGGGCTGTATTTTAGTCACGGCTTAGCTCACAAATTTGCTATACATAATCAACACCAAAAAAATCATTCAATGATGCTCTATCAAACTTCAAAGCTTCTCTCACCTGGAAGCTATGCAGCAGACCATAGGGACATTGAGTCTTCTGACAAGATGAGAAGTCATAATTTAGTTTGCAAGCAGCAGTAGTGCAATTTGTCAGTTCGGTAATGATGGTACTATTAATGTTCCCCGTGGCATCCCGAACAACACAAGCACCTAATATGGAACCAAACAAAATACAGATTGTCCAGTGGCAGTTAAATAGGCTGTTAAAAAAAAAAAAAAAATGTATGTCAAGCTCAATTTTCTTTTTTTTTTTTTTTTTTTGGAAGTATAACATAACTGTACAGCATTTCCTTTTAAGTTACTACTGATATTTAACAAACATACATATGCTTCATTTTCATGTATGAGGAAGTAAACAAAATGAAGCAGGAAAGAAAACACTAACAACATTTTAACAATGTCATCAATACAAAGCATTTGTATACTATTTTACAATGTTTAAAATGCTTTTTAATTCATTGCTTACGTTAATGTGCTTTTGTTGGCTGCATCTCAAATAATCAGAGAAATTCTATAAAAAGATTTATTTAATTAATAAAAATTAAAGCCAAAAAACCAGCAAAAAGATTATTAAAAAGACACCAGTTTTTAAATTCCCATATTATTTTATTTTACTGTGCTGTGCATGTGATTTTATCGGGGGATTTTAATTTACCACCAGTATTGTACACCCTCACATTTGATTTTGTTTTTTATTCATGATGTTCTACATTTGTTGATGTTCATATTAGAAGTGTGGAGCCAAATTTTGTACACCCATTCAAATATTTCTGAATACTTTTGTAATTTCTATCTTTTTTCTGGAAAACAAAATGTTTTAAAATGCTGTTATATCATTGTTCCAATTGCATAATTAATCTACACAGATTTGGTTTTTTGTCCTCCTGACTGTGGAGACTGGCGTGATGGGAACAAAGGAAAGGTAGTTTGAGTGGAAAGTGCCACCTACTGGGTTGCTTTGGGGATAGAGTTTTGCTGCTAGTTTTTTATAGTATTTTATTAAAAATAAGAGGCACCGATATATTACTTTTGTTATAAATTACAAGAAATTTTACAAACACTGTCTAAATCATCATGCTTACCTTTTTTTTTTAAAAGGCAGTCTAGTTATTGGAAATGTCTTTTTCCCTCTCTCATACACGACTTGTTTTGGCTAGTCAGGACGTTATCTCATAATTTAGTTTCTGGTACTAGAGCTATTGTATTAGTCTGAAAAAAATGTACTGTGTCATACAACATGACATATAATCTGATGTTCTACACCGATGCGCTCAGGAAGAGTATTTCCTTTTGCCAAATATGCCATTCTTCTATGCTCACCTCAAACTTCGGCTGTTTGGAATTCAAATGCATCATTCAAGTTCTCAGTCTTCTAATAATTCAATCAGCGGATGGCATAACATTCTGTAAATATTAAGTGGCTTGTTATGATGTCCACTGCAGGCCAGCTCATTTGTAGGACTAAAAGTAATACAGCTGACCAAAAAATCCCCAAAACCAAACCATTTGGTGAGCATAACAGTAATAAATAGAAGTTTTGAGGTTTAAAAAAAACCTCAACACTATTTTTTCTACTGAGTCTCACCGATGGCTATAATCTTTAATTCAATCAGGATTATGATTAATCATTTGAGATGCCACTGTTAAAAGCCAGAAAAAAATACTGTTGAAAGTAAAAGAATAAGCAGTTCAGCATCCAGGTAATCAATAGAGTTACATCTGTTCAACAAGAATAAACTAACCTATTTAACCTATTCAGTTTAAAAAAGCTTGTCATAAAAATATGACGCTCTCTGCTTTGACATTTGTAGCTCTCATCTTAGGCAAAATGTTTATTGTTTAGCCTTCTAGATATAATTATTGAAATTAAGTTAAATAGGGTTTGGATAATGGCCAGTAGTATCTAGTGTTTAACAGAAAACAGATTTATTTCATTAAGAGTTTCAAAGACTGAATTAAGGGAATTCTCAGTCTTTACTGATCTGCAGATCAAGTTTCTTTAGGAAAAGAATGACAAGAACGTTTTAGGAATGAACAAAAACATAGCATGAGATATCTGATGGCTTATGTAGCTTTTCCTCTGAAAAGAAATATTTCTCCAGGGTATACTGTTTAAAAGTTGCCAGAAAAATTTAACTTCTAAAATGATTATGAGTGATTTCAATTTATTCTGTTGAATTATTTCTGTATATAAATATTCACATACACTGTTTTCAGCGATAAGCAGCTATAAGGACCTAAACTTGAACACAAAAAACTATCATGGATGGGGCTGGTAGCACTGCATATTAAAGCTGACTGATATTAAAGACCCTGTTTTTGACTGCTTACCAAAAAAACAAAGACGAAAACATTTGCCAAACCAACCATTTGGGCTGAAATTTCCCATGCTGATTATCTGCCCCAGGCTAACTTTTTTTTTGTGGAAGATATCAGCCAACACACTTTAGCTGGAGAATGGAATGAGTGAAAAATACACTGCTTTACCTATATTAACATTCATAGTTGATCTTTATTTTGAAAAGCTCTGGCACCTCTGTGCTTTGGATAAGGGTCCCAAAATTTGGCAGAGTGGCTTTTGTATCAGAGGTGTGCCTGTTTTGCTACCCGGGGAAAATGCTCCCAAAGTTCACCAAGTTAAAAACCTTTAGAAAAAAATAAAATCACATTGCACAGTTTCAGTAAAGACCTGTTAGATATTTGCAGCTGAATTCCCCAAAGATTTCGTTTGCACTAGGCATGCACCAAGCCTAGGGGCTGAACAGGACTTTCCCTACACTTGCAGCTCCGACTTTCATACTGAAATCTGGGAGACTATCTGCTGCATGCACAATGCTCAGCCTGATGACAAGGCAACAAAGAGGAGAAAGCTACCTGACAAATGAAAAGGTGGCAAGAGTCAGACCATACTGGAACAAGTGTAAATTGGGAGTGGGAGAGGATGAGATAAGAAGCCTAAGGAGTAGACAGAGACTAGAACTGGCAATGTAAACAGAATGGGACTGGAATGACAAGCTAGGGCTGGGGAAGAGCCAGGGACAATCTGAAAGGGACAGTGGGCAGCAGAAGAGTCTGGGGCTATTAGATAGCCACCTCCAGAGGATGGAATGAAACCCATGATTCCTGACTGACTGTTTCCCTGCTGACAGCAAATACCCATGAAGTACACTAGCAGAGAGAGAGAGAGAGAGAGAGAGAGAGAGAGAGACACAGACAACCCTCTCTACTGCTGATCCACACAGAAGACGACAACATACTTTTGCTATTAGTACTCAGTATGCTTAACAGCCATATGTGATGGATCTAAAAGCCTCCACTATGATGAACCAGGTCCGTGTGGTGACCACATGATAGAACTTGTTTTCTCCGTTTGCTTTTATAAAAAGCAAAGAAAACAAACGCATAAAAATTACATTGAAAGAACATTAATGTTGCGAAGTTAAGCACTCAAAGTAGGAAATGCCAGAATGAAAGTTGATGGTGCAATTTTAATTTGGCTCTTTTGCATGTGTGCATTAGGGTAGTCTTATTATATGACGACATGCTACTTTTCCTCACAGGATCCCTTCCTTTATTCAGTACACAGGATGGACTGTACTCTGGGGTTCAATTAGGATTATGTAGTGGAGACACGTTTGTAGGTCAGTGCTTCATTTGTTGTAGGAATTGGAAGGGATGTAGGAGACCGCACAAAGAGAATGGAAGGTCTCAGTTAAAGCAGTCGAATACTGTTCTGCAGAATTCTGTTCTATTCCTGCTTCTGCCACAGAATTCTGATGTGATGCTAAGAAAGCCACTTAAACCAAATTTTCAGAGGTAGCCACTAATCGTGTATTCCTTATTTTCTGGGTTGGACTTGCAGAAGCGCTAAGTGTTCACAGCTGCAACCAAAGTTAACGGGTGTGGTGCCTGAATATATGAAATGTTATATAATGCTATATACGAGTGTTCTGAAAACTCAGATCCAAAGAGTTTGAAATAAGGTACCCAAATTAGTGGATATTTTCAACCTTAATCTTTGTTCCTCAATTGAAAACCAGTGACCTATGCAACCCTAAACCTGCAACCGTGCAGATATGCCTGATGCATCTTTCAAAATAGAGCTTTGTTCAGTTTTCTCCTCACGACTCCTGTCTCATTCAGTAGGGAGGATAGATGGTACTCTCTTAGGAGACAGAGTTATTCAACTTCCTTTTGTCCTCCTTCTTCACAGTATGGCCCAATGCCTTATTTACTGCACACCATTCAAAATACTGCACTCAATACGGAGTAGGTTTTGTTTTCTACTGAACTTTTCTGTTGCACTAAGCACCATATTACTTGAGTGTCTCACACATTAAATAAATGGGTTTTCATAACACATATATACATACATCTTACTCCCACCGCACAGATGTAGAGACAAGATAGACATTAAGACAAAGATTTACAAGACTGTAGCAAGTTTCAGATGCCCAATTTTATACACCTGATTTTTCAGAAACGCTTAGTACTCACTGATTTCAACTGAAGTTACAAGCTACAAATGCTCACTATTCCTGGGTGATCAGGACAGGATGATGATTATCCTGAAAGTGAGTAAGAAAACTAGCCACTTCTGAAAATTCAGGGTTAAGTGACTTGTGTCACATCAGATAGGAATCCCTATGGTAGGGACAGAACTAGTTCAGAGTCCCAGTCTAGTGCTTAACAAAAAAGCTATTTTTCACTTTGTTTCCCCTTGCATCATTCACAAAAGTTGGAAGGCATATAGTCAATAAACCGAGGGATGGAGGATGGAGCCCTTTGGACAAATAACCTCATTGATTACCCAAAGCTCTGCCTCATTCACCATACATCCTTCTGCAGTTTGAGGCAAGTATTCTTGCCTAGACAACCATTATTTCGGCATTTCCTACCTTAATTGTTTGGTTTTACTAGTGGAACTGTCTTTAATTTTTGTTTGTATTCAAGTTTCCTGAGTTTAAATAGAAAACTGAAAAATTAATTCCGTCATCACATGGCTCTTAGGGTATGACCATCTTGCATTTTAAAACGTGCAGCAGTGAGTCTCAGAGCCCAGATCTACAAATGTGCTAATAAAACAGCAATGCAAACATTTGGGCTCAGGCTGGGGCTTGCAATCTGAAGCTTAGGAAGGGAGATATGTTTCACAGCCAGAGCTTCAGCCGAAGCTACATCATCTATATAGATGTTTTTAGCACCACAGTGTGAGCCTAAGTCTGCAAACCTGGGCAATGACACTTCCTTCTACCAGTTTTAAAATGCAGTGTAGCCAGTTCCTTTCTGACTTTCACCCTCTCCATCACATAATCTAAAGACTTTGAACCCAAGACTTTTTGGCTATGTCTACACTGACAAGTTAGTTTGAATTAAGGAGGCTTAATTCAAACTAACTAAAGCCATGGCTACGCTAGGCTTCAGTTAATTTGAATTAAGGGCTTCCTTAATTCGAACCAATAAGTTCAAATAGGGTATTCGAACCAAGGGGTTAATTCGAACTAACTAGTTCAAATTAACCAATGCAGCCATGTTAATTCAAACAAATTTCTTAGTTCAAATTAACCGGCCATTGAAATGAATGGGGATCGCTAATTCGAACTAAGCAAGTCTTTGCTTAGTTCGAACCAATGTTCCAGCGTGGCCATGCTAGTTCAAGTTAAGCTAATTCGAACTCACTAAAGTTAGTTCAAATTAGTTAGGAGGCTGATCTGAAGGAGAAAGGTGTCCAAGACAGCTGGCTGTATTTTAAGGAAACCCTGTTAAAGGCACAGGAAGATAACATTCCAATGTGCAGAAAGAACAGCAAATGTGGACGGCACCCAGCATGGTTTAGCAGAGAACTCTGCAGTGAGCTGAAACATAAAAGGGAAGCTTACATAAAGTGGAAGCTTGGACAGATGACAAGGGAAGCGTATAAAGATATTGCTCGGGACTGCAGGGATAAAAATCAGAAAGGCCAAAGGACAATTGGAGTTGCAGCTAGCAAGAGATGTGAAGGATAACAGAAAGGGGTTCTATAAGTATATCAGCAACAAGGAAAGGATCAGGGGTGGTGTAGGTACCTTACTAAATGGGGCAGGCACCATCGTGGTGGATGATGTGGAAAAGGCTGAAGTACTCAATGCTTTTTTTACTTCAGTCTTCACAGGGAGGGCCAGCTCCCAGGCTACTACACGCGGAATGGAGAGAAGAGTGGCCCCCGGTGTTGGACAGTCAGGTTAGGGACTACTTAAAGAAACTGGATGTGCACAAGTCCATGGGCCGGATGAACTGCATCCGAGGGTGCTGAGGGAGTTGGCGGAAGTGATTGCAGAGCCACTGGCCATTATCTCTGAGAACTCATGGCGAACAGGGGAGGTCCTGGAGGATTGGAAAAAGGCTAATGTAGTACCTCTCTTCAAGAAAGGAAAAAAGGAGGATCCGGGGAACTACAGACCGGTCAGCCTCACCTCAATCCCTGAGAAAATCATGGAGCAGGTCCTCAAAAGAATCCATCCTGAAACACTTGGAGGAAAATAGAGTGATCAGGAGCAGTCAACATGGATTCACCAAGGGCAAATCGTGCCTGACCAACCTGATTTCCTTCTATGAGGAGATGACTGGACTTGTGGATGCGGGAAGAGCCATTGACATGGTATACCTTGACTTTAATAAGGCTTTTGATATGGTTTCCCACAGCATTCTCATCGGCAAGTTAAGGAAGTATGGGTTGGGCGAGTGGACCGTAAAGTGGATAGAAAACTGGCTAGATCAACAGGCTCAGCGTGTAGGAATCAATGGCTCGATGTCTAGTTGGCAACTGGTAACGAGTGGAGTGCCCCAGGGGTCAGTCCTGGGGCCGGTTCTGTTCAACATCTTCATTAATGATCTTGATGGTGGGATAGACTGCGTGCTTAGTAAGTTCGCGGATGACACTAAGCTGGGGGGAATGGTAGATACTCTGGAGGGCAGGGACAGGATCCAGGGAGACTTGGACAAATTGGAACACTGGGCCGAAAGAAACCTCATGAGGTTCAATAAGGACAAGTGCAAAGTCCTACACTTAGAACGGAAAAATCCCATGCACTGCTACAGGCTGGGGACTGATCGGCTAAGTAGCAGCGCTGCAGAAAAAGACCTGGGGGTTATGGTGGATGGGAAGATGACTATGAGCCAACAGTGTGCTCTTGTTGCCAAAAAGGCCAATGGCATATTAGGCTGCATCAGTAGGAGTATTGCCAGCAGATCGAGGGATGTGATAATTCCCCTCTATTCAACACTGGTCAGGCCACATCTGGAATACTGTGTCCACTTTTGGGCTCCTCACTTCAGAAAGGATGTGGACAAATTAGAAAGAGTTCAGCGGAGGGCAACAAAAATGATTAGAGGGCTGGGGCACATAACGTATGAGGAGAGACTGAAGGAACTAGGCTTATTTAGTCTGCAGAAGAGGACACTGAGGGGAGATTTGATAGCAACCTTCAACTACTTGAAGGGGTGCTCCAAAGAGGAGGGAGCTAGGCTGTTCTCGATGGTAACAGAGGACAGAACAAAGAGCAATGGTTTCAAATTACAGCTGGGGAGGTCGAGGTTGGATATTAGGAAAAACTTTCTCACTAGGAGGGTGGTGAAGCATTGGAATGGGTTACCTAGGGACGTGGTAGAATCTCCATCTTTGGAGATTTTTAAGGCCCTCCTAGACAAAACCCTCACTAGGGTAATTTAGTGGGAGTGGTCCTGTTTTTTTAGCAGGGGATTGGACTGGATGACCTCATGAGGTCCCTTCCATCCCTATTATTCTATTAACTAACTTTAGCGAGTGTAGACATAGCCTTTGATTCACAACACAGACCTCTACCACTTGATCTCAAGAGGAGGAACAGACAGCAGCAGCAGGCCATTATTCTTTATGTTGATTAGCCATTAGGAAGCAACAATCATTTGGCAGTGAGTTTAAGAGATTCTGTGCTAGTCTACAGAATGTTGTCTATTTAAAAGAGCTGTACCCAGGGTGAATACCAAAATATGTAGCTCTGGGAAAGCAGCTTGTGGTTACAGCAGTAATATTCAACCAGAGATTTGACACATTCATTTTGGAAGACAGTGTGGATAAGGAAATGAGACTTGGGTCTGCAATGTGAGCAACCTGTTTTTTTTCCTGAGAGAAGTGACCATATGCTTAATATTTCAGGTTGTGAAATATTACAGCTAATCAACATTTAAACTCATGGTCTCCAGACCTATGTCCAGTGGACCACTACTTAAAGGATTTGGGAATGAGAGTTCTGAATTATTACAGAGAATTCTTTCTTGGGGGTCTGACTGATGAGTCTTGACCACATGCTCAGGGTTTAACTGATCACCACACCGGGGCCTGGAAGTAATTCCCCCCTGCCCCCAAGGGCAGATTGGCTAAGGCTCTTGGGGTTTTTCACCTTCTTATGTCGCATGGGGCAGGATTCAATTTCTGGTGGATTCTCAGTTCCTTAAAGTCTTTAAATCATGATTGCAGGACTTTAATAACAATCATAGGTTAGAGGTTTATTACAGGATTGGGTGGGTGAGGTCCTTGGCCTGCATTGTGCAGGAGGCCAGACTAGATGATCACACTGGTCCCTTCTGACCCTAGAGTCTATGAATCTAAGACAGGATGAAGACTGCCATCTTACTGTGGCTTTGGAGCATGCCCTGTGCAGATGGAATTTACAAACCATTAAGGACAAGTTCAATTCTGCATCTGTAATTAGTGATTTTCAGGAGAGTTATCCCAAACTTCAGTCAAATCCAGGTGAATTTCCTCAAGAAAACACTAGCTGTAGGTATCATTACACATTCAGTCTATAATGCTAAAAATACAACTACAGCAATATGTTGTGTCACAATATAAAAGCATACCTCGGGAATTAATG
This sequence comes from Pelusios castaneus, assembly GCA_007922175.1. Classification (NCBI taxonomy): domain Eukaryota; kingdom Metazoa; phylum Chordata; order Testudines; family Pelomedusidae; genus Pelusios; species Pelusios castaneus. The sequence continues at coordinate 387,082 of ML685776.1, read as the reverse complement.
AGTAAAAAATCAACCATTTACCTACAGATACTGCAATTCCTATGTAAACCAATGTGGTAATTAAGATGGCCAACAGTGTTCCTTTAGGTATGGCTGATTGGGGATCCTGAAAGAAACATTTCAATGAATATTTGCAGTATAAGTAAATACTTAAGCTGTATGTTAAGAAACTATATAACATACTACTTACTGAAAGATCACCTGAGATATTTGCACCAGCCAGAATGCCAGTTGCAGCAGGGAAGAAAATAGCAAATACAGTAAAGAAAGTTTGCTCGTCTCGGAAATCTGGTCCAAAGTTCTCAGTAAAGATTTCAGCTGTTGGAGAAAGGAATTTTTTTAAATGTAGTCTTCTATATTGTTTTTATACAATCTCAACATTCACCAATTCCATCTGAAGTAGTTATGTTGAAGCAAGTAAAAATAGTCAAGCTAGCCATGGATCAGGATAGCATTTACATGCAAGTTACAGAAATCTCTAAAATGGCAAATAATATATTTGGAAACCCTTACAATGTCTTTCCAGCCTCAAAATAATAGTCAGCAAAGTATAACAAGTAATAATAAAAGTAAATAATAAAGTAAAGTACCTAGTTCTGATATAGTAAATATAATTTAAATAAAGCTGATGATTAACTTATTAGATTTATGGTACTTTTAGGAATGTGAATACATAAAAAGTGTATGGAGCAATTAGGGAAACCCAGGCTATACACAATTAGTCTTTTTTTGGATTAGAAGAGTCTCACTTTGCAATACTGAAAAAAACAGAAGTACAGCAACGTAAGTATATTTCAGCCAAATATGAATTTTAAATCTCAGTTTTCTATGAAGTTGTTTGTATTCAAGATACTCAAATGTTATAACATACCTTTATAACCAAAGAAACCTTTAGCCTTCTTCCAATCCATTGGAATAAATGTTCCTATGATGAAGTCACCAATAGCTAGTAACAGGATCACTAGGAGAACAATCTGTGCCTGAAATTTTAAAAGTTATGAAGTCAAGCATCTACCATATAGTATCTGAGCTGGAAGACTTGGTCTTAAGTTATTTCTAAAGCTTATTAAGTCCATTTTTCCTTATTAGATTCAGGTACATCATGTGTAAAACAACATGACCAGAAAACCCCAAATACAGTTATGCTGGGAAAAGAGGAGGAAGTGTGGGTGAGCAAAAACTCACATTTCTAAAAAAGAATCAAGACAAAATTTAAAATTAAACTGGCCTTAAATAAAAAGAGATTAGTCCTAATACTATAATTTGAGAAGGTGAAATGATCTTTATTAATGTCGACAACTAGCTGTAAACAGTAAGTGATTTCTCCACAAAATCCCCTCCAAACCAAATTCTAGTAATTTAATTATATAAAGACATTTTTGGAATAAAAACTGCTGATGTACATCAATAGCAATTAAATGACTACAAAAGTTAACAATCATTAATTTTTTCTCCCTTAAGATTAACACTTGATAGTGCTGGGGGGGAGGGGGAATCGAAGTTAATCACACTGGTTGTCCTTTTGTTATTTTAATTTATTCATACAAGTTGATTTTCCAGTTCTCATGCAGTGTAACTGGGGTGCAAAAACTAGAGGAAGATTTGAACTCAAATAGCTTCCATTCATTTTTCTATTTAAAGTTTTGCAAACAATCCTGATTTTTAAAAAGTAAAATTTTGGCCACAAACTGCCTGACAACATCACGACTCCTATTGTTCAAATAATTACATTTTAAAAATATTTCACCAGCCAAAAAGAGAAAGGTTTCAAGCAGTATGCTGTTTTGCAATTTTATAGTTGAATTGCAAAGACAAAAACCAGTTTGCTATGCCTTTTTAATTCCGATAAGAGAGCACAATCTGAGCTAGAAATTAGTGTAAAATCCACTCATTCTATTGCAACATTGGGCTTTTCTCTGCTGGACTGCTCCAGAAACATGCAAGAACGTCAGGAGGTTATGTCCTAAACTGCAGCTATAGAAACCAAGTTGAAAAAAATAAGATCAGTGCAGAAATAGTGAGCTTTGTGGAGGTCAGTCCTGTAAAAGATAATCTGATATAAAATAAAGGTCTACTCCCCAGCAGAACCTATGTTCAACTATGAGAAAAAGTACAGAAGACAATTTTCATTTTCATACATTGGAAGACCAGTGGATGCCAATTACCCATGGAAAGCAGCAAGCAATAAATAGTCAAATCCTATGGAAGAAAGACTCAAATACAGGGAAACAAAACCTTCTAGGAAGAATGAAAACTACTTTTTACAGGTTTAATTTTATTTGCTTGCTTTATTCAGATTTAGCACAGCTGGAAGGACTAAGAAGAAAATGCCCATCTTGTAACTTTGATGATGGAGCTGCAAAATTTCAAGTGTCCAGACTGCAAGTCTCTTCCCTTTCAGTCCAAAACTTCAATAAACTCTGCAGAATACACTTTGGTGTACCCAGCATTAAAAGCATATAGTGGTTGTATCTTATCCCCAAGACAAGGGGCCTCAAACGTTAGAGTCCACTTACCATCCAATAGTCAAAGTTTATTCATGATTAGTTCTGTGTATATAAGAAATAGATAGCTTTTGTTTCAACTCTTCTTTTTCAGTCTACGCAGACTGTCAGGACATGTGCTAAAATAACCTCTTCTTCCATGGAAGAACGGAGATGGGGTTTCATAAAGTTAAGAGAGCTCCCAATTCACTTACCCTTACAACTGAACTGCTATACCAAATATGGTCAGGCATCCACAAAGAGAATTTAAAAAGGGTACACAGAAAAAGGTTTGAAGTTCTATGTTTCTATTAGTGTCCCCTGTGCTAGATCAGCAAAAGAAGAGGAGACATGGGGGTGTAGCTGTCTGCTGCTAGAAGTCTTTGATTAACAACCCCAAGAATAGCAAATTATATCTTTAGGTAAACAGGGTTTAATCCCTCAGAGAGGCCATCCACAGAAAGTTAAGATTTCTCCAACAAATTCTGAGGAAATTTAGGTCAAATTTCTACATACCATGTAAAACGATCTTTCTGAATCTCTTGCTTGCTCAAGAAGATTTCAGAGATTTTTAAAAGAGAGTTAGACCACCTCCCAAAATATACTCACACTCGTAGCTTAAACTCTCAAGATAGAAGATGAAATCTGTGTCCACCAGAGGATTTGAGGGCTCATGGTGAAGCAGAGCATTCAGAAGAAACATGGAGATTCTGCCACCTTTAATAGCTTAAGGAATTAGAATACATGAAGCCAGTACGGTGTGATCAAGATTAGACGATTTGTTATTTTAAGTTGCTCACCAGTGTAAATGAAAAGTGTTTCGAGAGGGTATTATCAAAATATTTTGTTTAGCTCTCACTTGTCAACTGCCTATTTCTGGTAACTTAGCCAACTGACCTTAAGGTAAGGCTTGCCCAGGGTGCAAGTTGCTCCAAAAGGCAGACTCTTTCTCCAGAAAGAGAGAGATTCTAAAGGTCTTGTGGGTCAAGTTTGTTTCTTCTTGGCACAGAAACAGAATGTGCAGACATGCAAACACATGCCATTGTTGCACAGCAAAAACAACAACTAGGCAATGTGAAAGTGTTCCTACACATTTTGGGATCATGGCTTCAAAAAGGTGTTGCTGACTGCTTTGTAGGCACTAGCAGAGACTGAAAGAAGTTAATGGCAAAGATTTAGGAGTGCAACATTGTCCATTAAGCTTCTATGTGCACAATAGCAACATGAATAATTACAGACAATAGACACTGGAGATTACCTAAGAAGAATATTGGAAAACAAAGATTATAAACTGTTTTTCTATACATTAATAGAACTATTTTTTCAATAAAAATTGAAGTGCTTAAAAAATTAGTTAAAAATGCACAACATCCAGAGAACACACTAAGTTTTTTGGGGTTGTTTTGGTTTGTTTTTAAGTTAATTAATTGTGCATTGGTGTTGGCATTGCCACTCCTCTCCCTGGATAACTTAGTTACATTTTTAGCAGTGCTAAGGATACCCTATTTCTTCATCTGGACTCCAAAGATTACAGCAGCTTAAACAACAGTATCAGGAATGAGTTATGCTTAATAATATGTACAACACCACAACATTTCCTCTGAATTTTCTTTGTTACAGAAAATAGGTGACAGGTGACCATTATTGCCAAGAGAAAAGAGAAAATACAATTTTTGAGTTCTATTGTGTTTACAGATACCAGATCACACCATTTCTTGAGTGATTCAGGTTAGATATCAAAATGACAGGCAGCTAGGATGCACCGACAGTGTGAAGAGGCATACAGAAGGTACACTGGGAACAAGGAAAATGGAAGGTGTGCTAAACTGCTCAGTATCTAGAATCTAGTGCAAGGTGTGGTGGAAGAGGCAGGTTGGACTGGGCCATAGTGGCTCCCTGCACCACATACATGAAAGTAGGTTCAGCATACAGAATCCTCAACTGATCTTTAAAAGGAAATTCAGTGCTCCAAAACCAAAAAAAAAATCTAGTTCATTTGAAGTTCCCAGGAGTCAAAGAAGATTCTCCACAAAATGTTTGTGGAAATCAGTAGATCTGAAGCTGCTATTTCAGATGGAGGGAATATACGCTAGAATCAGAGTATGTAACAGCAACGATCTCCCCCTTTCCCCTAAATTCCCTCGTACTGGAGTGAGCAGATCTAAACCCATGAACAACAGCCAGATCGATAGCTGCCCAAGGTGAGAGAAACAGGACAATTTAGCGGCTCACTTAATAGCATTAGCCACCAAGTTGTGGACAGTATTCGATGCTGACTAACCTTTATTAGTTTGGGTCTCTGTCCAGCTACCTGAAATAAAAGATGTTGCCCATTCAAAGACTCCCTTAGAGCAGGGAACTAGATAAGGGATAGGTTACAAGCATGGACAGAAACTGCAGGAAACAAATGGAGCCAGATTAGGACTAGGCCACTGCACTGCCCTCTGTGCTCTCTGGAAGAGTAGGGAGATATTTATACCCCCATGTAGATTAGCAGATACCCTCTGCAATAGAATGGGCTGGCAGCACCTGACCATGTTCTTGGCAAAAGGAATGGGTTCCCTTTTGACCCACTGGAGGCATTATGCTAGTTGCCTTCCCTTTTCCTTGGGCTGACTGGAAAGGAAATTTTCCCCTTATTCCCAAATTGATTGATACTGGATGTGGTCACCCTCACCACCCCCTTTTGTTTTTGCCTTTGCCCTAGCTGGCCTAGATCTCAGTGTGTTGAATAGAGAGGTTAGGTTGTAATGCCTCAATTCAATGTGTAAAACCTGTGGCAGCTGTCCAGTGCAGGTACTCAATATGGATGGAAGGCATACAGTTATCAGATAAAATGGACTGGAAAAAGGGTTGAAAGAAAGCTTCCCATAAGGGAGCTGAGTAAGGAGAGGGCTTGGGACTCCTATATCTCAACAACAGGGAGATGACCCCCTTCAAGGGAGCTAAAGAAAGGGATAAGGACTTTTACAAATTGCACAACAGCAAGCTGAACTTCTCTTCCCTAAATTCTATACTTTGTTTCCAGGTACTCTCAGATATGGCCTCCTGTCTTTCTTTCCAACACTGACAAACAGTGGTGCTTACTAAGTACATTAACAAGCATCAACAAATTGTAGAAGAGAATATGCACAACACCACTATATGAGCGTCACTAGCGCCCTCTGATAAATAGCATCACCATTTTAAATCATAGTTACTTACTTTTGCTTCCCATTCCATTCCTGCTACGGAGATGCCTAACAATACAAGAACTGTGATGGCTCCTATAATTCTGATGTCATTCACGTTGTCCAACATAAGTGCATTATTTTCCTAGAAGGCAACAATTTTAGAGACCATTATATACAATGCAGAATGTCTGTTTCCTATTACAAAACACAGAGAGAGCAGTGGTTTAGAAACTACATTAAAAATAGTTTCCTCTCTAGGACATTGGTTTGAACCACTGATGTCAGTGAGCAAAAAATAGGACCAAGATTTTTCAGAGGATTAAATTAAATAGCTAGGAGTCCTTTAACCCACAAGTGAACCTACTGAAGGGACATCAGCCAACCACCTTATTGACAGGCTCCATGAAGAAGCCAGACATTGAACTGACATCCACAAGCTTCTCCCTACTGACACAACACTGTCGCACTACCAGTCTCCATGCTATAACTGCTCTATGAATAGGGAATTCACAAATTCTAGAGCTTTTCTTCTGGCACCTCTTTTACTGGTAGTTTCTGTTCTACTAATATATTTAAGAACTCAATTATTACCACTTTACTCCATATAACACCAACTTCTTCTGAATGCATGACAACCTGTGTAACACATACCTTAACTCATCTAATGTATTCTTACTACCAGTGCAAGATAAATATCCCCAGAAATGGAACCTCCACCACTTCCTTTTCAGAAACTATTCTACAAGCTAATATAATTTATTGCTGGGAAATTTTGCTGGTACTCAGACAGCATTAACAAAAGGAACATTTATACCCCCAGTCCACTCTTGTCATACTATGATGAATAATTAATCTTCTTAATGTTTACATGTTTCAAATATTTGTAGACTTTTGTCCACAGCATCTTCAGCAGTCATTTGCCAACTTATATGTATTAGCTCTTTAAACTCTTACTCACTGCTGTTGCTCATCTGAATTGTATCCTAATTTGCCTCAAACCAAATAATCTATTATATGCCAAGTGTGGTTATACCTTAGGATCAATACAGAGAGAGATATTATCTTCCTGCCATGTGTGTACTGATACCCCTATGTATACAACCCAAAAAATGCACTGGCCTTTTCTTGCTGCTGTATTGCTCTACAGATACATTTGCTATTACTCCCAAGTGTCGTCCCACACTACCAAACTCCAGGTTTCTTCTTCCCAGGATGCACGAATTTTAAGATTTTTCTCAATCAATCAACTTCCCCCCAGGGAAATTAGATTGTACTTGTGATTTTTAGTTCAGTTTCATTCTATTACCTTCTGCCCATTTTAAAATCTTTCTAAATCCTTTAAAAGGAGCTTAGGAACATTCTACCAGACAGTAATACATTTTAAGCTTTAATGGACTCTTTGAAAACGAGATGCTTATTAGTAATGCTTATATTTAAACCTTTCTTCTGAATGCTTAATTTGATTTTTATTAAAATTTTAGCTTAGTACAAAGCTCAACAAAACCCAGACGCCAGGTCGTGCGACCAGGATTTGTAGTCTGGTGCCTAGCTTCACTGCAGAAATGCTGCAAAGGAGTGCCTTCTGGTGACCAAAAATAAAACTGCTGGCACCTAGCTGGGATCCAATTTTGTCGAGCCCTGGCTTAGCCACACTCTTTAAAAAGGCAGACGGCAAAAAGTTAGTTTATTAATATAAAAACAAATGTCATTCAGTGTATTAATATGACAAGTAATATTGAAGCAAATCCTAAACTTAACAAAACATGCTGCTGTTAACCAAAATTAATAAAAATTAGCATAAAGTCAGGGTAGTCATACAATTAGCTAACATAATCCATTTACCTGCAACAGTTCTACAACCGTCTCTGAAAAACCAACCACGTACATTGCTACTGCAACAGCATTAGCAAATGCAAAGATTAGACCTATTGCACCACCGAATTCAGGTCCTAGGCTTCTGGAAATTAAATAATATGCTCCTCCTAAAAGAAAAGGAATTGTATGAAAGTGCATTAGAACTCAAAGCAACAGAACTCTATTTATGTGGACAGCACAGACAATAGCATCAAGCAAATTTTTAAATACCAGGCACTATGATAATATAAATAATAAAATACTAATTCTACTAATAATTATCAACTACTTTTCTTATTTCTATTTAAAATGCAGTATTTAAAATACTGGCAACTTATTTCTAGAGACTATACTTCCTTATGTTACTAAAATTATTTAAACCTAATGCCTCATGTCATTACCTGAGACATGCATTTAAACCTCAGAAATGCACTGAGTGTCAGTTCTACTGTTCAAGTAAATAACAGACTCGGAATTTTACAGATACTTGCCTATCTAAACAAATGAAACTATTCTGAAGGATGCTATTCGGAAGGTTAAATGTTTTGCCCCAGCTAAGTTACTTAGATGCACTTTTACCTTTAGATAACATGGAACTAGACATTTCCTCAGTAAGGATCAGTGCCTCTGACATGCACTGAAATGTTATGACCTGTTTTGTAAGTGTATGTATTTGGTGTGTAGCTTATTTTTTTTTTTTTAAAAAAAGGATCATCCATCCAGGTATATTCCTCAAGATAAGCATCAACATGAATATATAATCAAGAAATACTACATTATCTCAGTTATTACATGTTACAAAGTACTGCTCTCTATGCTGCCTGGGGCTACCCTGATTTACCTGTACTTCTGTTGGAAACAAAAGAAGATGACCATTTTGAAAAAAGGAGTTTTGGTTAACAACAGCAGCCTGAAGCTTCATTCCTGTCAAAAACTAGAGATTACCATCATTTTAAAAAGAGGAGAGATCTTCATGGAATTCTCTGCCATACAACATTATTTCTAAAAAAGCCTCCAAATAGGAGGAATAACTGCAGACCATTAATCCAAAAAAAAAAGTTCTTCAAATGTAACCAAAGGAGGAGATTTCAGCAAGTCTGTATTACATGGAAATTTGAAGAATCATCATCAAGATCTTTTAGGACTAAAAATACGGTGCAACATTTCTTACAGACATTTTTACTTCTGCCCAAACTCCACTTCATTTTAATTGCAACTTTTTAAATTTTACTTGTACATTTTCAGAAGATTCATTTTGTACTCAAAACATATGTGCTATAATTTTGAGGAAACCAGCTATGGACCTGACATGTCTGGGCCTCTCTTTCTAGATTTTCAAGATGTGGCATTAACTGAATATCTCCTCATTTGCAATAAGAGAATTTCTAAAAGAGCTGTTGAAAAAAAATCAGTCAGCCCTTTAGTTTTCTAATATTAAACTGGAACTAATCTATATGAAATGCTGGAAATAAATGTTGACAGATACAGCACACAACTTAATAGAAAGGAATCAAACCAATTGTGCAGAATGACGTACCTGAGAAGGGGGAAAAAATTCTCACAACATACTAACATATGAATTTAACAAGAAAGAACATTGAAAACATAAAATCCTATATTTATAATAATCTAACCATTTTATGCACCTCTTAATTTACTTAGACCCTAAAAGAACTGTAACCTGCTTAAAAAATAAAATTTGTGCAAGGGAAAAGAAGTCCTCATATTTCTATTTCAAAAGATAATTGGAAGAACTGGGGAGAAAAAGCACAAAAGTCCATTAATTTCACGGAGTTGCAGATAATTGGTGCCATAAATTGAAAACAGCACATCCTGCTTCCAGTAATGTGTCAGCTTCAAAACAGGCAATATTGACTAAGTGTGCATAAAAGGATTGGCTGGGGGGGGGGGGGTGGGGGGAAGAGGAGGAAGGGAGAGGAGAAAGAATAAATTTAAAAAAAAAAATCCTAGAGAGTCTAAACTCTAGGTTTGGAAAGATTAATATATAGTAAAGAAGCTGTAAACTTTAAACCATACTGTGGTTCTTTTATTATCTGTAAAGTATTTTGGTTTTCTGAGATAAAAACAGTTAGTTTCTTATTATAGGACACAGGGCTAGATGCACCAAATGACAATTATGTGCTTGAAACAAGGCTAACATTGAGTTGTTGGTGTTCCTGCTGTGTCTTATTTGCCTCATAATAATGGCGGTTTTTTCTTTGCATCTATCGTTGAAGAGTTGGATAAGGCGCGCGCACACACACTTTTTGTAACTGCTACCGCTTTACTTTGATACCAGTTTTTATAATAAAATGGCTGACTGATCACTGTGATGAAAAACATTTTTGGAGCAGACTAATTTTGTGGGTGTATAGCTGCTGGCTACAAAATAAAAGCACGCATACTAACAAAAATGTCAGCCTCAAAACAATATCCTTTGGAGAGACAAGCAGCCTTACCACTATTGAAAGGGCAACTTTTCAGAGCAACCAAACTACTCTACCACAAAAGTATAATGTGTGCACAGAAACTTGTACAATTCTGAAGAAAATAAAACAGAAATATGTTCTACTACAGGGCAAAAGCAGGTGCTTTCTGACACTAATATATATATATTCATTCCTCTTTCAATTTTAACCAAGCCATGTAACAGAAGTCAGGAATATTTAATGGCACAGTTTTGAAGAAATAATACTTTTTTATTTTTAACTGAGCAAATATATGAGCAGATGCATTTATTCATGAACAGTTTTATTCCCAAGGTGTTTTTTGCAGTAAAAAACAAAACCTTTTATTTCTTGCTACCTAACACTAATTAGATTTTGGAAATACATACCTAAATAGCATCAAAAAGTAACAAGGCACTGACTTCTCTCTCTCCCCCAACAATAAATAAATAAATACATTCTGCAAGAGAACAAGGCAGCACTTCTGCAAAATTAGAACCATCATACAGTTGTTCAGTGAATGCGTTTTTTGTTTTTTGTTTTTAAAAAGGGGGTGGCAGAGAGAGACATCGCATGACAGATGTTTCCTGAAAAGATAATCCTTTTAGCTATGTTCCCTTCATGCAATCCATACCTGTCTATCGTTTTAATGAGTAGGAAGAAGAAACAGAGGTTTAATCAGAACCTTATCTTCAAGAGGCATAGTTTTAGCCACTTTAAGTGTAAAAGTACAAAGAAATATTTTTAAAAGTAAATTTTACCTCCTCTTACAAATCCATTGGTAGCTATTGCTGACGTAGACAATCCTGTGATAGTTGTCACAACAGTAGCCATTAAAATAACCAAGACAGAAAGACCTTTGAAAAGAGGGAAGAAAAGTTAGCTTTAATTTTTAAACACAGTATCTTCATAAAAGTACGTGTCTTGTACTTTATTGGATCAAAATTGCTTGATTGTACATTCCAAACATAGGTTTATAAAACACTAGGATGGACACAGCCCTTATACAGATAAGCAAGAAATCTCCATTTCCACTATCCTCTTCTCCTCCACTCTCCATCTAGAGAGCAATGGCTGGGCACAGCGGCTTTCAGGGAGAACTGATCAGACTTGGTCGGGAAAATACACTGCACCTTCTCTATTAACAGCTTAGCAGCTGTGCTCCTAGAACCTGCTACAGATGCAAGGGTTTTAGTAGTCCAGCGTCAAGACGAAGCCTTCAAGACCACATTGAATTACAGATGTTATCACACACTCTCCATACCTATCAATTTCTACCTTTGACATCTAATCTAAAATATAGAACTCTCTCTTTTCACAGTTCTTCAGAGTAAGTGTCAGATTAGGCATTCCAGCACAAGTTTTCATTAGCTTTTTAGGAATTTTTTGATCAGGTTGAACAACAGGTAACATCTATATTATTCAGGGATTCCCACTCTCCCAGTTGCTCTACAATCACGAACCACTGATATCTCATTTAGAAGTTACTCAGTATCCATACATACAACTGCATTAGCTAAAGTAAATAAGATGTTGAATTGTTTAAAATTGCACATACCTATCCCAGCCTGTCCTACGATCCATGACAGTCTGATGAAGAGCATCACACCCCAAATATTCAACATGCATCGTACCTAGGAGAACAGAATACAAGACATATCTCATCATATTGCATGGTTTTAAACACATACATACAATTACTTCAGCTAGGTATGCCAAACAATGTATTGAATCTACAGATGCTTTCATACTTAAAACTTTGAATAGATTAGTTACTATGGTAATGCACCTTTTCTCTCCTAAAATGTTACATGACTGAGTGACATTATTAGACAGACAGACAAGAGTTACAGGCTTGGTTAGATGGTGTACTTGATCTTTCATACCTTGGGAAAAGAAAAAGATTTTTTAATCAGCTCTACCTTGATCAGGGATGAAAAATTACACTGATTCAAGAACTGAAACGTAGCATTTTTGGTCCTACACCAATTCCATAAAAATTACCAAATTGGTACAGAGTCCAACGAGTTTCTCTTCCTCATGAGGGTTCAAAATTCATACAGCTGCACATACCACTGGAAAAATTAACAATCCCAGCTTTCTAATGGTCTGTTAGACCATTGGTGCTAGTCCTCCACTGCTTCTGTCCCCACTCCTATGTTCCCTCTTCATTTTCAAACAAGGCCAGGTACAGTTTAGTTATGGCAAGAGTCGGAAAGGCCTTTGGAACAGTCCATATCACTTCTTTTGCAGCTCTATAGTGCTGAACATTCTTGTTTTGAACCTGCTGTTCTGCACGCAATTTAAAAAGATTTTTATTGTATTTCTTCTTTATCCTATGATTTTTTTACTCCTCAACAGAATAGTATGAAGTAATTAAGAATTTCCATTTTGCAGAATTTAACTAATAAAATTAGTAGCAGATAATTAAATTGTTCTCTTTTGGTAATGTGTTGAAAAGTTTATTAAGTGAAATGGAGGCTGGGAGACTCTCTTCAAATCCAAGGAGCTCCAAGAACAAGAAGCCTGTCTAGGGATTTGCCAAGATCCAGAAAGCCCATTCAAAAGGCTTGTCACTGAGACATAACTGGAGAAGAAACAGATGCTTAGTTGAGCACTGACTATTCATCTGAGAAATATATCCCAAGACGACAAGAATCACTGAAGGATTCTGAGGACTTTGTCCAAGGTCACAAAGCAAATTCTCAACTCATTATGGAATGTAGAAGCGAGTCTTCCAGCAAGCTTTTAATGAAAAGTGTCTGGGGAATATCTCTATGTCCTGAGGAAGCATGAAGAAAAAGTGCATTTTCTGATGATATATTTGTGGGAAACAGAGTTTATACCAAATTTCAAGTCAAGATTTAAACAAATACATTATACATTTTGAAGACCAGCATTTAAGTTTAATCTACCCAGGCTCAAACTAATGCACAATTTTGAGGTAGGGCATTGAATGCCCAAGTGCAAAACGGATTAATAATAAAGTAAATATATATAAAAGGAAGAAAAGGGGAAATAATTTGCCAACATCAAAATCCAAAACCAATGATAGGACTGTAATAAGAGGAAGAGTATAGTCATACTCTCTTCAAATCCTGAAGAGATAGTACAAAGATAACTAGCAAAACTGACCTGCTACTGACCTTTTCATCTTCTGAGAAAGTCACTCAAACAACACACACACCCAAACAACAACAGCAGCAACAAAAAAAACCAGCAAAGTAATTGGCAAGGGCATCTCTATTTGAAGTCTTGAAATACCATACTTACTTAAACAAGAAGTCCTGTGGCACTTTTAAAGACTAACACATTTATCGAATGAGCTTTCATGGAAAAAATCCCACTTCGTCAGATGCTTTGAATATTTACTTACCAATACACCTTTTATCCAGCCAAACTTGACTATTCCTTTACTATCTGCAGCATATGTAGCATCAGCTTCCCCAGGAGGAGTCCCTTCTTCTCCATTTGCATATCCATCCTCAAAAGGTTCCTATGGAGAAGGGGAAAGTGAAAGTATTCAAAAAGCTGATTTTAAAACTAGATATTCAACTGATAAAGTAATGAAATTTGACTCAACTTCATTATTAGTTCATTAGTAAAAGTGATGAGACAACAAATTATTAATTTCTAAGACTACATCTATGTAGGGTGTTCTAGTTACAATTTAAGCGACTAGTATATACATTTTCATACTTCAGGTTTGTTTTTTTTATAATTTGTAAATTTGAAACCCCTACAGAAAAGATTTTTGAAATAAGTATGTTTTTACTTAAGGCAGTGATTAAGTTGTACCACTGAAAACCTACTACAGCAGTTGAGCAGTACATATAAAAATTAGTTTTAATGACACTGTAATTACAATAAAATTACTATCAACTTTTTTATTGCAACCATGCAATCTCTATTACTGTGCTCATTAGTGCAAGTGCACATATTCCAAATCCTTTACCTGGATTTATAAAGTGTCTTTCTACACAGCCCAGAGAAGATGCTTACAAGCTGGTTTAAAAAAAGATTAAGAAACACAAAAGGTTGCTTCTTATAGAGGATCAAATCAAACTCTTATTAGTCTGACCTCCTGCCTAAACACAGGCCTTAGTATTTCACCCAGTGAAATATTCCAGCAGCAGGGGGAATTATTCTTCCCTACCACATAAGTGAACACAACTGAGCCTAACCATTTGTGAATGAATTCAGGATCTCCTTCACAGCCAATATTGATTTAAAGTTAACAAAAATGAAGATGAAATAATCCCTTCCTTGGGTAGTTTACCCCCCCCTTTTTTTTTAAATGGAGAATTAGATACCAAGAGAATTTTGCCACAATAATCAACTCCCCTCTAAGTCATATCCAATACACTTTATAAATAAAAATAAGAGAAGTCTTGCAGAGTGCCCTGAAAATCTAATTCAGTGAGTCCCACAGTGCAGAAGTCCTTTACTATAGCCTAGCATTCAAAAAGAATGTTTATTGAAAACCTTAATAGTTTTGCTTAGATAACTAGGTAAATGTTACTTTCAGTATTTCTTATGTTTACTATATGAAAGACCTAAGGAATACTGTAAATATGTTTACATTAGTTATCATAGGCAACTGTCAAGGGTGAGCACTATGTAAGTGACCTTTAAGAATATTGCTATTGTTATGCAACGTGACTGCCACTTTATATAGTATTTATAAAGCAGCTTGCATCCCAAATGACCTCCAGAGCAGTTGACAAAAATATAGGCACAGGTGTGTTTTCAATGAAGACAAGAGCAAGACTTCCTTTGCTTCAATAGGAATAGAAATAGGCCCTATTATATGAAAGACACATTCAGCTTCAAAAGGCTTTACCGTTATGAACTTAAACATGCAAGTCAGAAAGTCATAGGGGTCTCACCATGAAGTAACTTGTCCACAGAGTAGAAAGGTGTTTTATAGTCCTACCTTATAAATAGTGCTTCAGAAAAAAACTACTATTGCAGAAATCTGGTATGCTGCTGGGCTACATTTTACCATTGGCTAAGACAGGCTCTTTACTGCTAGAGGAGAGGCTCATCTGTATGCCTTTACTCCACCCCAGTTCAAGAAGCCTTAGTCACAAACAAAAAACGAACAGTCTAGTGACGCTTCTAGTTTGTATATTTGATTCACTGTTTGAGACTAATTCCAAAGGGGTAGCTGTGTTAGTCTAGTTCAGCAAAACAAACAAGGAGTCTGGTGGCACTTTTAAGGAGTAACACATTTATTTATTGCATGAGTGGGATTTTTCTCCCATAAAAGCTCATACAATAAATAAATTTGTTAGCCCTTACAAGTGCCACCAGACTCCTTGTTTGTTTTGCTGAACTAGACTAACACGGTTACCCCTTTGGTTCATCTACCTTATATATTTGAGTTTTGGAATCACTGTTTGAGACTAATTCCAATTTGTACAAATCCAGAAAGATAATGGAGCAAATAAAGCAAATGGATAGAAGATAAGAAGGTGAAAAATCATGTCAAACCAACCCAATAGCTTTCTTTAGCATAGTAATAAGACTTGTGGATGCAGGGGGAGCAGCAGATGTGGTATATCTTGACTTTAGTATGACTTGTGATACTGTCCCGCAAAAGCATTTCATGAACAAAAAGAAATCCTTAGATGAAGTTATTATAAAGAGGTTGCATAACTGAGTGGAAAACAGTTCCCAGAGAGTCGTTATCTTGTTCTGAATCAAGCTAGAAGGGTATATCAAGTAGAGACCCACAGGGAACAGCCATGTATCTGATTCTGTTGAATGATTTAATAATGGCATAGAGAAATACACTTATAAAGTTTGTGGATGATACCAACTTGGGAGGGGCTGCAAATGCTTTAGGGGATAGGATTAAAATTTAAAATGATCTGGACAAACTAGAGAAATGGACTAAAGTAAAGGACAAATGCAAAAGTACTTCATTTAGGAAAGAACAATCAATTTTACACATATGAAATGGGAAATGACTGTCTTGAAAGGAGTACTGTGAAAAAGGATCTGGTATTATAGTGGATCACAGGTTAAATATGAAACAACAGTGTAAGGCTATGTTGACATTACAAGGTTAAACAGTCTTAAGTTACCTCGACATATAGCAACAGTGGTTTAATTAGGTGGTGGCATGTCAACACTATCCTCCTTGGGTCAACAGAGCATATCCACTGTAGCAGCTCTTGCACTGACAAAGAGCAGTGTACTATGGGTAGCTATTCCACTGTGCAACTGGCCACAACCTGTTTTAGGAAGGTTTTGCAATGCCTCATGGGAGCAGGTAGAGAATCACATGATGCAGATTTCTCAATCCCATCATTCCATGGGCATCCTATTAAATTTCCAGCCATTTCTCAAGCACCCCAATAACCTGCAACCCAGCGATCTCAGTCAGAAAGCACGGATCCTGCACTGCTCTTCAGCACTGTGCTGTGTGTTATGAACAAGACTATAAGGGGAGCATAACAGGGGGGTAATTTGGCTGAGAGAGGCCATGAAGGAGCATTTTAACACTGAGTCACAGTAATGTGCATTTCTGTAGTGTGCTGAACTTGTCATTGTTTGTTTGCACCATGCTACGAACCTTGTAATGATAGTTCTGTGCATCCAGCTATAGCAATGCACATGCACCCATTACTATGGTCTTGAACGTTAGCAGTAGCCACCATGTGATGGAGAATAGAAGAGGTAAATTCAGTTTCCATAAGTATATTTTTATTTCACACCCATGCAAATATACCTATGCAATACTGAAGTAAACTTCAGACATGCAGGGGAAAGTATCTTCAAAGAGACCTAACAGTGCATTCACAAGATTCTCACTGCTAGGTGTATGTGCAGCTGTCATTTTGTCTACTCTGACAGGATGGGAGTGCCTTGGGTACTGCTGCACCCTGGAAGATACATAGAATGGTGAGGGGAAGAAAGAGAGAGATCTTTGTCATTCTCTCCCCTTTCCTCCCTACAGCGATTTCCCCACAGACCCAAGCCTCCTCTGCCCACAGACCCAGGAGATCCATCTCCTCCCATGTAGTCCATGTAGGAGTGTGTATGTTGCAGGGAGCCAGTATGCTCAGCTAGGCAGTTATGTGAGCTCTCCAGATGGAGCACACAGGAGGAACAATTTCAGAAACTTCCTGGGGCTTTAAAAGGGGAAGTGCACATACCTATTATACGCTTGGTTGCAGGACAGTAGACCAGAGCTGTCATACTGGACATCATGGGATACCACCTGGAGACCACTTAAGGCAACATAAGCAACAGTGTCTACACCAGTGGTTCCCAACCTTTTTGGCTTGAGTGCCACAGATGATATTCTTACAGCCCTGAAGGGCCACCAGTCTCTGCCAGCAGCCTTTTTCCCATTCCCCTACTGCAGCCAGATAAAAGGAGTTCAGCAAGGAGGTTGCTCCCTCCTCACTGACCTCCTGTCCCCCTGGCTGCAGTAGGGAAACCACACGTGTCCTGTAGGCGAGTGTTTCTCAACCGGTGTTCTGTGGAACACTGGTGCTCCTCAGACATGGTGCAGGTGTTCCATGATGCACCCTGACCCCTCCCCATTGGAGGGACTGAGTGGGGAGGGGAAAGGAGCAATTTAATTCCCCAGCCACAGCAAAGCTTCCAGGCATGTGGCAGCAGACGTTGATGCACACCTGGAAGCTTTGCTGCAAATGAGGCATTTTAAATCTCCGCCACTGTTACCAGCTTTTTTGAGAATGTTTTCATCAGGTGTTTTGCATAAAGTAGTTAATACCATTAGGTGTTCCCCAGCCCACTAAAGGTTGAGAAACATTGCTGTAGGCCCATGCGCTCCACCTGGCTCTCTTCTGCAGCCAGGGAGACAGGAGATTAGTTCTTCCCTCCCTCTGGCTCCAGCAGGGACCCAGACAAACTACTTTGCCATGCTCCCTGCTACAGCCAGGGGGAGAGGAGCACTTATCTCCTGTCCCCTTGGCTGCAGCAAGGGAGCGTGCACTGCCTTTTAGTCATGCAGCAATGTGCTCCATCTAGGTCCTTAGGCAGCAGCTCTCTTCTGCAACCAGTGGGAGGGCCGCGGCAGGCCACTCTGAAAGCCCTAGAGGGTCACTTTTGGCCTTTGGGCCAGAGGTTGGGAACAACTGGTCTACACTGACACCACATCACTAAGTGCTACGCATCTCACCGATGTGGTTTTATTATGTAAAGGGAGCAGGAGAGTTAAAGCAGTGAAAAGAGCATTGCAGCTTGTACTCCTGCATATAAAATTCACATAAGGCAACTTTGTATTGTAGACAAGTCCTAACAGCGGCAAAAAAAGTGAAAAAAATTCTGGGATATATTAGCAAGGAGTATTGTGAGTATTTCTAGAGCCCTGCAAATCCGCGGATATCCGCAGACCATTTTTTGCAGATGCAGATCCAATACATTTTTATCTGTGCAAGGCTAGTGCCCTGCAAATACACGGATATCTGCCTTATAGCCGCATCCGTGGATACACCACAGATATCCATGGACCATTTCATGCAGATGCAGATCCACATATTTGTAGCTGCACAGGGCTCTAAGTATTTCTTCTACTCTACTCAAGGCTGATAAAGTCTTAACTGGAGAAATGTATCTTGCTCTGAGTGCCACATTTCAGAAAAAATGCAGACAAATTGGAGAAAGTCCAGAGGAGAGCAACAAAAATGATTAAAGGTCTAAAAAATATAACCTAAGAGGAAAGATTGAAAAGATTGGGATTGTTTAGTCTGGAGAAAAGACTGTGGGGGGACATGATAACAATTTTCAAGTACGCAAAAGGTTGTTACGAGGTGGAGGGTGAAAAATAGTTCTCATTTGCCTCTGAGGATAGGAAAGGAAGCCATGGGCTTAAATTGCAGCAAAGAAGGTTTAAGTTGGATATTAGGAAAAACTTCCTCACTGTTTGGATAGCTAAGCACTGAAACAAATTGCCAAGGAAGGTTGCAGAATCTCCATTGTTTTCAGGAGGTTACACAAACACCTGTCAGCACCAGCCTAGTTATTTCTTAGTCCTGCATTGAATGTGAGGGACTGGATTAGATCATCTCTCGAGGTCCCTCCCAGTCCTACATTTCTATGATATTTCCCAAAGGGGAGAAGGACATTTTAAGCCTTATCTTCCTTAGAAAAATGTAACAACATAACAATTTTTTACCCTCCAGATGTGAGAGCTGTTCCTCTAAAAAGCCACAATCTTTTTGATTTAGCATCTATACTATAGCTACCAGTATCTCTGTATAACACCAAGCAGTATTACTCAGACCTATAGGGGACTATCTTGGACCACAACCCTTAAGGCTCTGCTCTCCAACAATAACAACCACCCTGGATATCAAAGACAGACATTACCAGAATTCTTGCTAAACAGATTCTTTTAAAGAGGAAAATTCTCTTTCTAGCCAAGACAGAATCCATTCCCTGAGAAGGCATTTTTAAGGCACAGTAAAAAGGGCCAACCCAGATAGGCAGTACAGCAGAGAAGCTAGTATGTTCTAAATTCACACCCCAGCTTGTTGCATACTAATTTCCCTGTGTAGACAAGCCGTTAGACTCCAAACTAAAAAGGTGGGTCTACCTCAAATCTTCTTGAGCACCCTCAAAAACTTGGAGGTTATGGGATGAAACCATAGTTGTGTCTATGGTGGACCTTGCCAGTGGCCCCCTTCCATCAAGAGTTTTTTGTTGGAAAGAAAACTGTCCCCATGTTCTGAAGAAGGTCTAGGGCTTAAACAAAAACTACATCTCAAACAACATTTACTGATAAGCCATGAGACACTAATTCTCAAATATATTAATAGGGTCTATTTATTAGAACCCTTTCTGGATTTTAGCACTTATAAATGCAGAAGACCTTAACTCAGGAGATTTGGAAGGAAAGGATCCACTAACAGAATCACAAGCTCCAAATACCATAATCCAGGCCCATCTAAAGTGATTAACACTAGGATCACTCCTGCTTTGAGTTTCTTGAAGATGAGCTGATTCAGGGGGCAAAATGCATATACGATGGTAGATCTTTCTCTGGGAGGCATAAAGGATGGGGGGAAAACATCCAGAATGTAGTCAGTTATCCCACCACGCATGCACTCTCTCACACACACATATTTTTAAAAGGTTTTTACAATGTGATCCAATAGTGTGCTTCACCATTTGCAGATCTAATGAACCACTTTCCAATTTTGCTTTTTCTAATGTCACAATAAGTCACTCAGTATAGACTGTGTGAGCTCTATACTGGTATAAAGGGGCCCTGATTGAAAATAATCATCAGGTCCTTTTATTTAAAAACACAAAGATAGTAAGGTTAGATTTAATATGACCACCACAAAACTGGCTCAGGATGCTTCAGTGCCCTACAAAGAGAAAAGATTTCATACTCTGTTCATGAGCAAACTCTCACTTTAAAAAAAAGCAGAAGATGGACAACAACAAGGACCTCATTATCTGGTGTAATCCACCTCTGTATTTATTTCAAGAACTATACTGCTTTGTCATGGGGACAATGGGGTCCATAATACACAAGGTTGGGAAAGTTGTCACCATCTGCACTGATCTATGTTCTCACCAGATTTCCTACATCAGAAATCTGCTTTCTCCCTAGACCTCTTTTGGGCCCCCTCACAATAAATCGAGTGACCACAGCAGTGAGCAGTCCGAGTAAAAATAGTGATACCATTACTATTTTAATATTCTCAGATATAAAGCTTAGAAAGCGACTTATACCTAAAGATGATTTCTGAATACGTTTTCATAATTGAATAAAATAAAGATGCACTCTTCATCCCTGCTGTGAAATCCATGATTGCCAAAATTACCATGCATAAATACTCTCTTGTGCTAAAATAAATAAAATAAACCCAATACATAATTCTCCTTTGCTACAGAAAAAGCACCAAAATATTTGCAACAAATTTAATTTTAAAAAAATCAAAATGTAAAAAAACCCATGTGTTTATATTATCCAGACATTTTTATGCTTTGGCCAATAGAGGACTGTCAACATTTGATAACATCTTTTGTGCAAAAAAAGACAATGTCATGTTTCTAAGAAGAAAAACAAACAAACAAACAAAAAAAAACCCACAGAATGTTATTGAAAAGCTTTGGGGGAAGGGAGTGGTACAAGAGGAGAAGAAAGAATTTTCAGGATATTCGTGTATACCACAATGTTCAAATCATCAGCCTCTGTCTTGAATATAGTGAGTGGCTCTACTTCTTTATCAAACCCACACTACTTAGTTTTATATTTGACCATATAGGACTTACAAGTTATGCTTAATTTATTGCACACATTTATATTGTCAGTATCCTTTTAAGACAAATAAATACCCTTCATCATTATTATGTGCAACAAACAAGTGGGTAATAGCAATACCACAGCTTTTTCACCTTCTTGGCAGACTGTACGAACAGCTGAACATTTAAGAACTTTTAGCTTTTAAACAGGTTTCATTGTGCCATTTGATTTATTTATTTATTGCTGTGAAGCACATAAACGAACATAGCTAGCTTTTCAGGGAGTTATGAACTATCAAATCAGCACTAACCTATGTGTACTGTGAATAAAAAAAATAGGGGTTTTGTCCTGTAAGTCTTGTCTTTCTCCACTATGTAATGTTCTGTAGGGAAGTATTTTCAAGTACATGAATTGCTTAAAAGGTTATTGTTGGTTATCAGTGCCAGTGGGTGCCTTTTTAATAATGCACAAATGAGAACAGTGAGATATTCTAAAAGTAAAGTCTGTGGGTGCAAAAGAATTCCACTGTGTCAGACTCCAAGCTCAGGCTTACTATTTTTCATGGTACAGATTAAACGCTTGTTTACAGGGTGAGTTAGCATGCAGCAAGCCAGAGTATGAATACACAGTGCACCAGCTGGTCATGCATTTAATTTGTCATGTAGATAAACTATAATAAACTAACCATGCGCCCTTTGGTAGATTCCAGGCTTTGGTTTATGTACCTCTCTCTTAAAGCACATAGGAGAGGGAACTGGGGAATGTATTTTTCCATTTTATGTTAATAGGTGTTGAAATATTTTTTTTACATTAAAAGGTCACATTCCATCATGTCTTGTACTGTTTCTAAAATAATATTAGTTACACATACAACAAGATCTTACCAAGTTTTACCAGCTTCACAGGTGAAATGAAAAAAGACTTTAGATTCTCAAACCAGTACCACACATACAGGTTTGTTTCTATTTCAACACATCTCTTCTACTCTCTCTCATATCCATTGAGCCCAGAGGCACTACTTTAAGGAGAGTACAAAATCCTGCATGTAATCTGACCTGCTCTTGGTGGTGATAATTCCATTTACTGCTGAAAAGGATCTTGGATTAGAGGAAGCATTTAAAAAGAAGCTACGTATTAAAAAAAAAACCAAAACAAAACCCCACAATCAGTTAAAAAGAAAAGAGAAAAAACCCTTCTTATTATGCACAGTTGCTTGAATTGCCATACCAAAGCAGTCTCATTATTCCATCTCATCCTCCATAGCATCTCAAACAATGTTACTGCCAGATGCTTCAGAAGTTATATTTAAAAAGCAAAAACAAAAGCCCACCACCTATGTCTTGCAAAGTTATGAATAACCTGCTCATAAAGGAAGTCTCTTTCCAAACTTTTCCAATTATTAAAAAAAATTACAATTATTGTCATACCAAAGGACCAGTTGAGAAAAGGGTCTCCATTCTAAGCTGTTGATACCTATTCAGCTCTTAGTGTTTGCAGCATTGAGGTACATAGGTTAATTATGCAACGTATAACTGGCCAAACTTGAGAAAGTCTTACACACAACTTATCTCCTTGTCTGGCTGCTCATAACTAGATAGCTTTCGAACATCGAATTCAATCAATTCCAAAATTTCAAGGAATGTTCTAGGCCAGTGATACTCAGACCTAAGTGGTCCAGAGGACAAATTGCTAATCAACATTACTCAAAAAAGCCACAATAGTGAAACAATTCACATTTACTACAGCATTATATAGCTATATTTAAACAATATGAAGTGGGGAATATTTAGTTATACTCTCCTCAGGGTAGTTGGCAAATCAACTGACAACTGGTGAAGAACATAGTAAAAGGATCTCCATTGGTTAGCAATTAAATCACTGTGTCTTAAATGTGTTCCAAGGGCCACAAGAGATGAATTAAAAAGCCACCTGCAGCTTGCGAGTCTCAGTGTCACTGTTCTATGAATTAATGGTCAGAACCCTACTGATTTGGGAGTGAAAAAATGGAAAGACAAAATGAGAAAAATGGGTGAACAAACCCCACTGCAAATTCTTCAGAATAACCAGTTTCAAGCACCTCTACAGTTTTCTATAATAAAACAACATGTTGATGATACCCATCAACACTTCCCAGCACAAGACCCCTGCTCATCTCTGTTTATCCCACCAATAATTTAACATGTTGACAAACTACATGACTTCTCACCCACACAGAAAGAATTATAGCACAACAGGGACTATGGTGGAGGGGAGGGGTGCACAGAGCTTCTACAACATGAGGGTAAATATGGAGCACACACCATGCAGGGGATGGTAATTGGGAGACCCTGGTATAGGAAAGGTGGGCACAAAGGACTGGACACATGCAGTGAAGGAAGTAATCGAGTTCACACAGAGCCATGCCAAGAGGGGGAAGACGGGATTCTGGAATGGATAAAAGGTGCGGGGTAGGGGCGGGGGGAATTGCATGGAATCCCTGGTATGGAGTCGGGGGAGGAGGAACACTGGAGTACCCTAATGCGAGTGAAGGGCAGAGTGGGACACAGTCCAAGTCCTAGGGAAAGAAGGAGGGATGCAGGTTTGGGGGAGGGAGGCATAAGGAAAAGGAAGGAATAGGGGTGCATACAGCCCCTGGCATAGGGAAGGGTGCTCTGGGGCGAGTATGAGAGGGGAAAGAAAGATAAAGAAACTAAAGAGTCCCCAGTATGTATAATGAGCTCAGTTTACAGAAGGTATGATGTATGTGGCCCCCTAGTTATACATCCTAACTTTGCTCGGATTCTTTTTGACCACTACTGAACAATGAGCAGAGGTTTTCACTGAGCTGCCTACTGAGACAACACACAGTCTTTTTCTTGAGTAGGTACAATTAATTTAGAACTCACAACACTGATTCATACACTTTGCTCTGATTATCTCCAATCTGAAACACTGAATTTAATCTGCTATTGTGCTGCCCATTCACCTGCAGTTGTGTGTCTGGAGTTCTTCAGAGTTGTTTCTCATCTTAAAGAACTCAACTTCAGTTTCATCTGCAAGTTTTGCCACCTTGTTGTTCCAAAATATCAGTATTAAAAGCTGATTTTAATAGAGAAGCACTATTTTTCCATCTTACATTGTGGTGAAAATTGAACAGTTATTCCTTAACTGGATTTCAATCCATGACAAGTTTTACCTCTGAGTACTAGCAGAAGGAAGTTTGACAACACTATTTTTTTTTTTTTTTTTTTTTAATAAAAGAAAAACATCACTTTGTAAGCTAAGATTTTTTTCTGCTTTCTGGATGTTTTTTCTGCTTTCTGGATGTTTTATGACAAGTCTTTTCCACAAGACAGAGGGCAGGCTTGAGGATAACAGCAAACATGCTTGAGTCCACTCCCCACCCACCAATGCACACGCTTGCCTGCAAACTTCAGCTATCTTGAGGTTCAGTCATTCAACTTCTGGACTCTCTTCGGGACCGAACATCACATCTCAAGCAGTGAAGTATTACCCTTGGCCTGCTCTCTCCAAGTTCCACTTGCTCCTCTTCTCGGTGCTTCAGGTCAGGAGAGTGATGGAGTTGCCTGAAGCCAGCCCCTCTCAGTACCCGTTGCTCATCAACTCTTTGGATAGGCCCAAGGAAAGGGAACAAGGAAGGTATCTCAAACAACAACAGCAGCTGTGTCATACAACATTACTGGTAAATATCCCCGTGTAGTACCTGGGGACCGGCAATTAACTGAGCTCCCTCACAGCCTTTGACACATCCCAAATTGAATTCTATTCTATTTCATCACAATTTTTTAAAGTTACAAGATTACCTATTTATTTTAAGTCTCTTATTTGTTTATACAATCTCTCACTCTAGTTCTTCAAGTTGTTACCATACTGGTGACTGCTCTAGTTTCCACAGAAAGAGCAACAAGAAAAATTTAAATTGGCTACCACTATTAGGTTGTTTTTCTTAAGGAGGAGAGGAGAGGTCTTTTGGGAAAAGGGACTGGCATCCATGGCAGCAAAAAGACACACACATCCATCTGTGGCTGGCCAGAAGACTAAAGTTTATCATATGAAGCACAGTCCTAGCTAGAATGATCCACACATTCATGACCAAAAGCTTGATAGCAACTCTAACAGTGATACAGTGGAGAACGTGGGAAATTTCTGTAATACTTTTAATTAGAAGTACATATGATGTAGTTTCCTTACACACTTTATATTGCTATTTACTGGAATCAAAGTGTCTAATTGCTTGCATGAGACTAGAGCGGTAGGCATAGCAATTGGTATGAACTGAATTATCAAGAATTGTGAAAATATGGAGTAAACTTAGAGAAACAAAGGAAGACCAATGACAGGAAATTGACATTTAACAACTGAGAGCCAAGGAAGGCAGAACAGCTTACCTGAGATACATGCAATGTGAGAATACTTAGTACATACTGGCTTTACTTTCACCTTCTAAATGAAGGACTATATACCATATTCCAATTGACTAATAAAGCTGGGTTGTTTTAAAAATCCCATTCTGTGTCACTGCAAAACATCTGCTTCCTGCACGACTCCCAGGAGGGGCAAGTCTCCAACAGATATCTAAACTTATTTATGCCTGCTGGAGAAGCTACAGCAAGTAACAGAGATTCTAAGTCAGTGACTCAGTTTCAGGACAGTGGAGCCACAGGGGCACACCCTTGTAAAAAGCGTAGGCCCACTACTGAATGAGAGAAACTGAATACAGGTCAGGGCTAATCACACCCTGTGGATTCATGATGGAAGCCAAACAAAATCTAAATAGAGCTTAAGTGTTATAAAAAACATTAGTCATCCATTCTACTCAGCAACACATTACCACTCTGAAAGGTGAATCAGCACTGTAACGTCTCTATTCCAGTGGTCCCCAAACTGTTACGTGGAATGTTGGGGGTGTTTGGCAGGGTCTGGGGTTAGTGCCCCATGGGGGTCTGGGAGGGAGCACCATCCAGTTCCACTCTGCCCTCAGCTCTGCACCAGGCCCCCTGTGCACGGTTCAGTGGGAGCAGGGAAAGGGAGAAGGGAACAGAGATTTTATTACAGGTAAGGGTCGGCACAATGGGAAAAGTTTGGTGACCATAGCTCTATTCCTATATTCAGAACCCTCCCTCAGACTGACCCGAATGAACAATCTCTTGCCCTGGGAAGTCAGTCAGAGGAAAAGTCACTGTTATGTTCCACTGGATTAACAAAACTGATGATTAAATACCAGGTGGCTTCCAAGTCAAGGAGAGAGCTTTCACAGAACTGGACCTACACGGTGCAACTCCACACTCCAGAGTGAACATGCAACCAAAACTTTCAGAACTAAACGTAAAATTAGAAGATGTTACTGCTGCTCAGAGTTCTGAACTGCAGTATGAAAGCTAACAGTACCAGCAAAAGAAATGGAACCGTCTGCAAGCTTCAGGAGACATCACTTTGTTGGTTTATGCACTGCAACAAAATAAGGTTTGGGGGTTTATGTTTCTATCCTTCTGGCTGAGAAGAAAGTCACCGAAGCCTGAATCAGATGCAAAGCGATCTACCCATGTGTGCAAATGACAGTTTTTTTCAGGTTAAAAGGGGCATGATAGAGCTCTGTTCATCTTAATGGAATGTCAACTCTTCAGCTCAGTTCTGACAATCCAAGTGTCAGTATTGTTAACATTTTTTGGTTTTGCACTAAAACAATATCTAGTTGATATGCTTACTAATCAATATTGAATGCACTGGCAATATGGTAGCTTTGCATCAGGAAAAGCAGTTGCTGGAGGGTAAACAAAGAGTTAAAGCCCACACCATATTTAGAATTGGAAGGATTAGATATTTTATCAGTAAATGTCATTAAAGAATTTCACTGTACAGAAATAACCAGCGAAAGAATAATTCACCTGATAATACTCAAAATTTATGGATAGGCAGAGCAAGAAAAATGCTGCTTGAGAATTTAGAGTTATGTATAAGGATGTTTGTGTATTTTCCTCACGTGATGTTGGTAATTTCTATTTAACACATAACTTTTTGAATCTCAACATCTACTCTCTTTAAATAAAATGCCTGAGCCCTCCCATAATTTCCCAAAACTAAAGATTTAAAATCAATAGAAACAGGGGAAAAATGCTTAAAAACAAACATTTATATCTGTCAACATTATTTTAAAAAAATAAATTGAATTCGGCCAAGCCCACCCCTATTTTGCATATGAGAGATGCACTGTCCCTATGCTGCCAGAGTCTACTGCTCTGAAAAGATAAAACCCTCAAACTACCTACTACACTTTGCAGAGTGCACTGCCAAGTTCTTGTTACGCCTGCCCCCAATCCACCATCTTTCACAATACAACTAAGCATTCAGCATAAATAGGAGTCATTTCTAACTAAACAAGTACCAAGCAGTGCTGAATCAAGTAAAGAAAGAAATAGAAACAATATTCGCATAAAATTCAGACCACCACTGGTCTCAGAGAAAGTAATCACTTACACTTTAAGGAAATGTCTTAAGGACTCACCTAACTGTGGACAATTCTTCTAAAAAGGAAATGAAGGGGCTATCACCAAAAGGAAATGAATAAGCAATTCCTGATTGGCTTGTTCCTCCCTCTGAATCTTCTTAACCAAGAAAAAAATAAATCCAAGATAGAGTAAAAGGAGACATTAACTGTGAATAAAGGGAAAGGGGAAGAAAGTCCTTTAGGACGTATATTACAAGACGGTGTTGGGAAAAAAGTGACACACACTGCCCATGTAAGAAACCCTGTTGTGACTAGAAAGAAAATAATTTGAAATTAGAATATTTGATACCATTGTTAAAATGGAGTTAGGTTAATAGTACAGATCAGAATTTGAAGGGGTTTTGTTTGTTTCTCTAAAGGCAGCTATAAATCAGCCACAATCCAAAATAACAGTTAAGATTAAACTTAAATTGAAACGCAATATTTCAGAATAGGTTGCAATGACCTCTTTGAAATGCAATAGTCCAGATGACGGACTATTGTATAACGGTACTAACACCTCCCTATCTCTTCTGGAAATACCTTGTCTGATGCATCCTAGGACCACATTAGCTTTTTCTCATAGCCACAGCACATTGGCGGCTCATAGGCATCCTATGATCAACCAATACACCCAAGTCCTTCTCCTCCTCCATCACTTCAAACTCATGTGTCCCCAACTTATAGGAAAAATTATTCTTAGTCTCTAAATGCAACACATCATAGCCATTTTATTTAATTAATTTTTTTTTTAGAAATAATAAATATCCATTCACACTTTTTCTAAGAAATAAGTTTTCACCAAGCTGGTGGTGAACTGTGGACACAAGTAGTCAAAATCCTTGGCACAAGTGATGTCAGTTGATATGCATCCTAAAAAGATACCCAGGCATTTGCTACTAAGGCACTTGATTTTATAAGCATTACTCTTCCTTGCCACTGGCATTAAGTCTTAAAATAAGGGAAAATGCCCATTTAAATTCTCATTAACAGATCCTATCAACCATCCAAGATGATAATGGAATTTCCCTTCAGAGACTGGATACCATCTGTTTCTCTCCCAAAAAGAAAAAGGATGCAAGTAAGCTCTCTCACATAAAAAAAGTCAAGTAGAAACTGAGTGATGATCTAGAATGAAACTATAAAGTCTGCACAGACACAAGGCTGTTAAGACTGGTGAAAACCAATCGTCAGATCCTCATCTTGTTTAAATTCCTTGATGTCAATGGAAATAGAAGTTTATACTAGCTAAAAATCTGGCTTCAGAAGGAAAAAGGTAAGTGCAGCACCCAAAGTGTAAAGCACTTATCCATGCCCAGAAGAGATCATCCCAAAATTCCCAATCTTTTAAAAGTAAGAGTTGAGCAGGAGAGGTAAATATTTCATAAGGAATGGGGAGCTAACTGAGAAACCTCCAACTGTGGATTCTAAGATTGTGGTCCCTCAAAAAATAAAAAGAAATAAGGAAATAAGATTAAATATTGTCTACTTGTAGGTACTATCTTTCCCAGATTCTTTCCTGTTTCTTAATTCCTTAAGGAAATTCTACCATTCATGCACTAACTGTAGAATGTGAATTCTGAGTGCAGTGGTAGGTATAGGTAGGCAAGGTCATGGCTTGCCATCAGTTCCCATGGGGCGGGGGGGGCGGGGGGGGGAGAAAGAGGGTTGGAATCTGCCCTCTCAACCTTTCTTTATCACACCCAGCAGAGGAGCTCTTACTAGAGACTGTGCTTCTTCAGCCATTGCTCCAGCTTGACAGAGTTCTACTGGAATTCAGATTTTTTTTTAAAAACCATCCTTTATTTCCTCTTTTAGTGAAGTCTAGAACAGCCATACCAACCAGAAGTCAAAGTGCATATTTGTGGTGCTTTGACACCTATTTCTCCCCCTTCCCCCTCCCCCATTTCCTTCCCCCACAATATACAGTACAGAAACATTTGTTGTTTTGCACCTCACCTATTTTTCTTTCACCGTTTGTCTTCCCCTTCATCCCCCACTGGGTTGTGGGTTTGTTTTGGGTTTTCTTTTTAGCATTTTCCTAATGCCTCAGCACTAAATGTATTTTCTTTGGTGCTGAAATGTCCAACCCATTCCCAAAGGTTAAGTTCAGGACAGTAGCATGGGAGGTAATGCATTCCCTTCTGGGAGAAAGGTGCGGGGGAGGAGAACAACTGACTGTTCTACCCTGGGGACCGGAATTGCTGTTTGCAGGCCCAGTCCAAATCACACATGCTCTGCTGGGTCCATTTCCCGCTCAGGGGGCCTCACATGTTCTGCTAGGCTTCTTAGACAACTTTTTCTTCACCAGGGAAGAGTGGTGGTCCTCTTCCAAGTGCTTCCCTCAAATTAGGTTATGCTAATCTTCATGACATGATCCTTCCTTTCATGCTTTGATCTCCAATGAAATAGCTGATGTTGACATTTCACTGGGCATCAGAGTCAAGATGGATACAGGAACAGATCTCTCAGTACTATTGTTTCAGGCTCAGGCATGCATCACTGCATTAAATTAATCTTCCAAACAAGAACAGAGTAAATTTTCACAACCACAGTCAGCCAAGACTTTCCCTATAAAAGCTTAGCTCTTGGAGAACAAGGTGGCAGCTGAAAGATGGGGTGAAATACATGTACTCCCCACACTCCTACTTAACTCCTGACCCATTCTCAATTCACCAGATTCAAATACGTTATTTGGTTCAGCAACTACTTCAGCTCAGCAATGAGCAAAGCTGGCACCATCCTGACATGGTCCACGTCTTCCTCAGTACATGAGTAGCCTGTTTTCTTTTGCAAAGATAGCATTTGGGAGGGAAAAAAAACAAAAAGGAAAAACTGCTTAGAAACGTCAAACCTTAACAGTGCAAAGATGAGAGGGGTTGGAATCAGACTACTGCAATAGTTGCAAGTCTATCTCACTTGATCACATTTTGAAAATTTGCAATCCCTGGCAAGGGTCACCCAATGCAGTTATTCAGAACTCGAATTTATATACAAATTAGATTCAGTTGCCTTGGAGTTAAACAGGGACTATGGATTTTTCTCTCATTACAAAAGAGGATTTGACCTCACCTTCTTCTATGTGCTGTTCCCCAGTGTTTGAATCCTAACATCTATTTTGATTTGTTGTTAGAGCCTGACCTGATCCTATGTCATACATTTCCCTACACATAATTTCCTCCCATTCTGTAAATCTCCCATCTTCAAAGCATCTGACGAAGTGGAATTTTCTCCCACGAAAGCTCGTGCAATAAATAAATCTGTTAGTGCCACAGGACTCTGTTTGTTTTTCTGCAATAGACTAACATGGCTACCCCTTTGGAGGAAATATGTCTTTGCAACTGTGAAAATGCAAGACCACCTTGCGGAGGAAGGACGATGCAATCAAAGTTGTACCTTATCCTTAAAGAGACCGTGGTGGCAGTTTAGAGGTGAGGACCCGAACCTCTCAGATTCTTCTGGTCAAAGTAATTGCTGCCAAAAAGACTACCTTCCACAAGGTAGAGCAAGGAGCATGTTGCATTGACTCAAATGGGGGTCCCATGAATTTTGATGACACAAGAGTGAGGTCCCCTGGAGGCAAACGTTGGCGTACAGGTGCTCTAATCCTTTCAAGGATTGTGAACAAACTGGGCTTGAAGATATTGTGCCACTATTCACCAGTGGCTGGAAGGCTGAAATTGAGCCAAGTGTACGCACATGGATGAAACTGCAAAGCCCTTGTTCTTCAAGTGGAGTACATAGTCCAGAATGAAAGGCAATGGTGTTTCACTTGGTGCGAGTCCTTTCCATGATGACCATACCATGAACCAATTCCACTTTGCCAAATATGCTATTCTGGTTGGTTGTTTCCTTCTACTCATAAGGATGGTCTGTATAGTCACCAAGCAACTATGCTCCACCTTGCTCATCCATGCAGCTTCCACGCCATCAGATGGAAAGAGAAAGACACAAGTTTTGGATGGGACAAGCAGCCATGTTCTTGAGAGATCAGATCCAAAAGCAATGGGAAGCTAACCGGTTTATCTGTTGACAGGTTCAGCAGCATTATGAACCAGTGTTGGCCCATCCATGCTATGAAAATCATCCAGATTTTGTCCATCCTGATCTTAAGCAATACCTGTGAATAAGTGCCATAAGGGGAAGGCATAAACAAACCTCTCTTCTTTCCCACAGCCCCCCTCCTGTTGGGCAGGAGGAAGGCATCCAAGAGGGAGCTTGGCTGTGCATCAGGTATGAGCAAAACTGAAGACATTATTTGCTGAGCTTGGTTGCAAAGAAGTCCGCCTGAGGAAACCCCCACTTCTGGGAAGTAACATTCAAGACATCCAGGCAAATGAACCACTAGTGATGAAGTTACTAGTTACTAAGTTACTAAGAAATTACATATGAACCTGTTTCCTTTAGTAAAAAGCTATCTTGATCAACTCAAGTACTACCAAGATGCCACACCAGTACAAATGTTCAAATGAACAGTATGAATTTTATACAACAAATAGTTCCAGGTACTACATCTTTCTTCCTCTCCCAGTCACACAGAAATCACAAAAATGGTATTTTAAAATGTCTTCCTCCACCCACCAAGGGATCAATATAGAACCACATAAACAAAAAGGGAAATAATGAAAACTTAATGAAGTAAAATACAATGAGCTAAAATAAGACAAAACAATGTTCCCCCCTCCCCCCTGCCAATCTTTCAATAAGAAGTGAAACATCAATAATGACCTCAATGAGCATGTTTACACCAGTGCTTCCCAACCTGTAGGGGCTTTCAAAGTAGCACACTGCTCCCCTCAGGCTGGCTGCATAGGGAGCCACTGCCTAAGAACCCAGATGGAGCACATTGCTGTGGGGCTAAAAGATAAGGGCAAGCAATTTGCTGCAGCCAAGGGACAAGAGATCAGAACTCCCCTCCCCCTGGTGATAGGAGGGAACACGGCAAAACGCTCTACCTGGGTCCCTAAGTGCTGATGCCCCTTCTGAAACCAGGAGGGTGGCGGAGGAAATCAGTACTCCCTCCCCCAACTCCAGCAGCCAGCAAAGTGTTCTGCCTGGGTCCCTAGATGCTGAGGTCCCTATTAGAGCCAGACGGACCACTGATCTCACATCCCCCTGGCTTCTGAAGGGAGGCACTACCTAGGAACTCAAATGCAGGGCCGTCCCTTGGGGGGAGCAGGGCCCAGGGCCAATCAGTCTAGGCGGGGTCCCACCCCCGTTTGCTGGTGGGGAGCACAATGGGCCCACCCGCTCTGCGCCCCAAAAACCCCAGTCACCCTCCGAGGAGCCGGCCCCAGCCCCAGAAGCCAAGGCCATGGCCGGGAAGCCAAGGCTGCCCACCAGCAAGGAGCCTGCTCCAGCTGTGGCTGCAAGCCGGCCCTGGCTGAGGCCGAGGCCACCGCCGCCACCCCAGCCACAGCCAGAACCCCAGGCTGCTGTGGGCGGCGCCCTAGCTGGGGACCTGAGGCCACACCGCCAGCGAGGGCCAGCCCTGGCCACGGCCGGGGACCCTTCCCGACCACATGCGGCCGTAGCGAGGGGTGTGGAGCAGGCTGCAACAGGCTGGCTCAGAGGCTGGACCCTGCACACCTGCCCTGCCCCTAGGGGCAGGGAGGAGGGCCGGCCCAGGGGCCAGAGGAAGCACTCCTGGCCTTTGGCAGTGGGGAGCTGGGGAAAGCATGGCCGGGGGGGGGGGGGGGAGACACAGCGCAGGCCTCACACTGCCCCATTGGGTGCGGGACAGCACGGGGCCCATGTAACCACAGGGCCATCCCCCCATTTGCCCCACCCCAAGGATAGCCCTGCCCAAATGGAGCACACATGGCTACAGGATGGGTGCAGTTGCCCTGCTGAAGTCAGGGGGATGGAAGATCAGCAAGGAAGCAGGCAGCCTCCTCAACTCCTTCCATCTGGTGGGGTGGAGGGCTGCGCTGCTGGCAGAGACTGGTAACACTTCAGGATTGTAAAAGTGATATCTGTAGCCCTTGAGCTAAAAGGATTGGGAACCATTGGCCTATACTATAGCTGGCAGCAAGTATTCCAGCCCAGGTAAATAGACCTGTGCTATTGTTTTTCAAACCCACACACTAGAAATCAGCAGCGTAGCCATTGCTGCACAGGCAACACTCAGGCTAGCCACCCAAACTTGGACTCACCTGAACCCCTGGATCTGCGCTCAGACAACTAGCCTGGATGTCCACCAGTGCAGCAACACTGACACTTACTTTTAACATGCTAGCGCAAGCTCTGCTAGTACAAATCTAAGCAAAGAGGCTGCAGTGTAGATGTACCCCAAGGCAATATGACAATTTACACCAGCTGCACTACCATGTTTTTAGCCTGTGGACATGTATGTGAAGATAGCTACAGACATTGTGAGCATTACAAGTTAAAAATTTTAACTGTATTAATCTAATGTTTGTATTAAATAAGCTGAAAAACATCCTTCACTGATTGCACATGAAGATGCAGACTAATGAAGGCATTGTCTAGTGGTCGGAACCCATGACGAAGTCAGAAGCACCTTAAGTTGTTGGGGGAGGAGAGTGTTTCTTTTCATAAGGTTTTTAAAACAAAAAAACAAATAGGTGAAATTCACAAGGGTATGTTGTGCCATCTGCTTCACACCCCAATGAGTTAAGAAATGGTAGCAACTTGTCTTCAAATGGGAATGTAACTGAAGCATGTGGTTATGGTATTTACAGAAAGGTAAGTTATATGAAGTTATACATACACATTCTAAATACCCGTGTATGTTGAGTTCCTTTATCATACCATCTGTGTCAGACTTACAGAAAGTGAAACAGTGAGGGTCTCTCTAAAACTGAAGATACTACCCTACTTGATGGGAAAAGTTGAGAGGATTTACTTGCTACCTTCTATTGGGTACTTTGAAGGTAAAACACACTGAAGAGCTAAGTATTATTCACTATGCAGGGCTTCAGTTATAACAAACACTTACCTCTGCATGCATGTTCAATAGCAGGTTGTTAAAAAAAAAAAAAAAGGGGAAAACCATGTATTAAACTTAATTTTTCAAAACACACAACTTACTACTTCTACATTAAGTTTCTTCAGGACCATTTGTCTATACCAAGGGACAAATCCATGACAAGTTTTAAAATTACTAAGTTTGAGGTATCAGATGCTTCTTTAAAAAAAAAATGTTTTAAATAAAAAATGGTTACATTGTGATCTACTTACTCACATCCTTCTATGTTCTGCCCACACACAATAATAACTCAAGCAGAGTTTTACTAAGCTTCCTAATAAGATGCATTTAAGGAATCATGCTTATTTAGAATGAACATGCAAAATTTCAGCCCCAAATGTAGTTTAAGTTGAAAAGCTCATGAAACCATAGGCTTAGAATTAAATTGCTTCTTTAAGTATTATGCCGTAATCAAAGGCATGAATCCTGCTGATTAAGTTCTGAGGCTCAAATTCCAAGTCTTAAAGTGCAGAATTATCTTGGTTTTTGATGGAAAGAACATCTAAGCACTATCCCTCTTCCTATTCTCCCTTCCCCTCCCCTCCCCCCAAAAAGATGTTTTCTCCACTCTATATGTTACATAACAATCTATATATTCTAGTGGACATGAAAGAGAGCAAAACAAAGGTAAACAACCACTCGTATTCTACATTAATTTATAAACAGGATTCTAAGAGAGAGAGAGAGAGAGAGAGAAACATGAAAGAGATAAGAAAGATGACAGGAAATAACAATAAAGTTTAATTGCTACAGATAAGATAGAAAACACAAACAAAGTAAAGTTTTATGAAGGAAAGAGAAAGACGTCACATTTCCAAACAGTGTTTTAGCATTCACATTTGATATGTAGAAATTTCTCCATTTTTGGTGATACAATGGTCCAGTTAAGCGATCCTAGATTCATTTTAACGTGACTCAACAAACTTGTTCTAAACTCCAAGAGACACAGCAAAATACTTAATAGATAAGTCTGATCCCACTGAAATTAATGGTAGTTCTACCACTGACTTCAATAGGAACAGGATTTCACTGTTTGAAATCTATAGATCTATAATCTCCCTGGGCTTCTTTCTGCCGTCTCTTGTCAAATATTTGACTATTTTTTATGAAGTTATGACTTGAGAATTATACCATACATGTTCAGCAGTTGCACATCTACTAATCTTAGCAGGAGATATGTAGTGCATTCAATGAGAATTTTTAAGCATTCAGAATTAGAAGGAAGTGGATCAATGATGCAGACTACATGAGCTAGCATCAAATACAATGCAGCCTGAATTTAAAATAGGCTGAACCCTAAAGGAATTTAGGTGACATTTTATTAGAAATGTATGAAAAAAGGATATAGATACAACTACATCTTTATGGTATGCAGTAATCAGTAGTACAAAAGGGGGAAGTTACTGAAGCGAAAACCATGCAATTAAGACAACTCCTAATACAAAGCATTAAGCGATGGGATGGAAAGAGGGTCGGGAAAACCAAGATTTCTTATTTTTATCTCCTCCAAAGAGCCTTAACAAAATGTAATTCACATTTTCCAAGTTTTCCCTAGATCAAAAATAGTTATTAAATCAGTATTTAAAAAGTATAAAGTCTTTAATACATATCCACACACCAACCAAGAGTCAGGATTACAGTCAGCAAGAAATCAGCATGTGAAGATATTCAGAGATTATAAAGCCAGAATGGCCCACTGCTATACTTCAGTCTGATCCAAGCACTGAACAGACCATAAACCTTCGCTTGATTCCTTTCTGAACTACAGTACCTGTTCTAGAAAACCATATCTATACACTGTGCAGAAGCTTTACTATATTGTCTCCAATAATACTAATTACTCCAAAAGGTGGCAGAAGTTTACATTCTGCGTTTAAATCTTGTTTTTAAAGTCCCTATATCTAGTACCCACTAGAATTTAAAGGAACCTGTGAAGGTAGACAAGAGACTCAGCTACAATAATAAAATGGCTCTCCTCCCCTACCAAAACACTATTTAGTTCAAAACAAGGGGTAAAGAGTGTTCCCTGGGGGCTCTCCCTTTGTTTTGTGCAAGAAGCAACTCTGATGATTTGATGAAGACATGCTGCACTTGGGTATCAAGAGGGAATTTTTTACTTTTAAAATTACTTTTTCCCTGTTTAAGGGATCACAGATTCTCCTCTCAGTTGTGATAAAAACCTTTTGCATTTCAAATGTATACTGACGTACAAGTCCTGCACACCTTTATATCTTTGAATGGCAAGTTGCTGTTTTCCTTCAAATTCAAATCTACAGCATGAGATAAATTCCAGAGGATAGCTGTGTTAATTTATTCCAGCAAAACCAAACAAAGGAGTTCTGTGGCAGCACTTTTAAAGACTAAGAAATGTATTTATCACATGATGCATTAACTGGAAAACTACAGTATGGAAGAGAATATATAAACGCAGACCTAAATGTTACTTGTGGACAGACTGCAACAGACACCTAGAAAAAGTCTTCAAGGTGTTTCTCCCTTGGCCAAATTCAGAACTAGGGGAAGAGTAAAGGCCTCTTATTGCAACTGGGTGGTCCCTGTTCAACCAGACCTGAAAGAACCTGGACTGTGGGAAGAGGAAGGAAAAGGAAGCAGAGACTAAGCCTGGGCACCATCAGGGCTCCTAAGCACCTGAGCTGAAGAATGGAGACAC
Organism: Pelusios castaneus; assembly: GCA_007922175.1. Lineage (NCBI taxonomy): Eukaryota > Metazoa > Chordata > Testudines > Pelomedusidae > Pelusios > Pelusios castaneus. The sequence continues at coordinate 349,740 of ML685776.1, read as the reverse complement.
CTGCAGCTTCTCACCTTGTCCAGCTCATCATGCAGCTCAGCCAGGCTGGGTCGGATGAGCTTCTCGCCCAGCTCGGCGGCCGTATGCCGGTAGTGGTCTATCCTAGGCACGGCATCTATGGTGTTGTGGCCGAAGGTGCGCAGGTAGTAGGTGTTGGTGTGGGTGTCGTAGTAGTAGTGGTGATGTCCCCCGGAGCCGCCGCCGCCGCCGCCCCCGGAGTGGAGGCTACCCTCGCTCAGCACCGTGTCGCCGCCGTTCTGGAAGCTGACACCGCCGCCCTCCGGGCCCACGCCGGGCTCGTCCGGGCTCTCATCACCGGCCGACGGGTCCACAAAGTTTACCCGAAACCTGCCCTTGGCTTCCTCGCCGCCCGGTTTCTGGGACTCGTCCGCCGCCGCTCGGCCGGAGCCCTCCGCGACCAGGTCCACTTGGAAGCGGCTCTGGCTCGGGGTGGGACCCAGCGGTCTGCTCTGCGCATCCCCGGCCGCCGCCGCGGGAGACAGCCCGGCTTCGGGCTCGGCGCCCCCAGCCGGCGCATCCCCAACGCCCGCCGGCAAACGCAGCGCCTCTTCAGCGTCTCCCGCCGTCGCTGGCTGCCGGAGGGAGCCGGTCGGCGTCTGCGGCCGCTTCCCCTCCATGCCTCCGGCTCGCGCGGCAGCGAACTAACCGCCCCGGCTGCCTCTGAAACCCAGCGGCGGCTCCGCTGCTTTAAACGTCCAACCACCGGCCGGGCTGTCCCGACACCACGCAACGCGCCGCCCGCCCCGCCCTCCGCCGCAGCGCCAGGTGATGATGCCGCCGCCGCCGGGGTAGCTGTCCTGGCTCGTCCTGCCGCTGCAAGCCCCGGCCCCAGTCCTGCGCGCCCCACAGCGGCACGGAACCGGGCACCCAGGCGGTGCCCGCTCCAGACAGAGCCGCCTGCCCTAAACCCCCAGCCCTCGGGGCAGCGAGTCCCCCGCGCCGACACCCCGAGCACGGGCCGCGCGCTGCGACACCAACACCAGCGGCGCTCGCCCGGCCCCGAGCCACTGACAGCGCCGCGCTGCGGGCCCGGCTTAACCAATCGCCGCTCCGCGCCCAGCCCGGGGCTAGGTCTTCAAAGCGACACGAGGCCGGTCTGGCGGCGGAAGCGGCTCCCGGACCCTCCTCCGCGGACTGCTGACGGCCCGGCCACGCGCCTCGCTCCGTTTCCCTTATTGCCTTCCCGGAGCGTCAGCAGCGCCTGCCTCGAGACTCGTCCCGCCGGCCGCGCTGCGGCAGGAGACACGCTGCTCTCGCTGAAGCGGATGCTAGCGCCGCTCCTGCTGCATCCACCGCCTCAGTTGAGGGGCGGGCGCGCTGCTTCAACCGGGCCCTGCGGTGGCAGTTGGTGCCGGCAGCCGGCTCCGTCAGTCCCCGCCCCCCCGGGCCTAGCGTGGCGCGCGCGCTCCTCTCCCTCCCGGCCTCGCGGTTTGAAAGTTGTCAGCCCGCAGGCTGCGCGGCTGGAGATCTCGCGAGAAGAGCCGCGGGCACAGCGCTCCTCGGGTGACGAGGGGGCGTGGGCGTGTCTATCCCGAGCCTGCCGGGGGTAGCGCGAAGCAGGGGCGCGGCGTGGGTGCTGCCCTTGTGCCGGTTACTGTCTCTCCAGCCGACTCAGTTCTGTGACTCGCCCCCATTGGTCCTCTTTCCCTCCTGGTCCTTGTGCGACCCCGCTCCAATAGCTCTGTGTCCTCCCAGCCCACCGCCTGCCCTGCTAGGGGGCATCATTGCCACAGCCTGCCGCCCCCTCCCTACCCTGCAGCTGCCCCACGCTGTCTGGCTGATGAGAACAGCAAGGGTGTAGAAAACAACCTGACTGGGTTGGCAGGGAAGAATGACAAGTCAGACAACCTAAGTCTGCTCTCTGCCTGCTAGTCTGTCTGAACTGGGCAGGGGAGAGGGGTTTCTGCATACCTACTGTCATAGGCAGGTGTGTGACACTTGGCAGGTACAAAGGGGTGGCCACCTGAAGAAAAGAACAGGGCTCCTCCTAGGTGCCCCCACATCAGGATGAGGGCTACCAGCCCTGCCCGCTCCTCCTCCACATTCTGTGACACCAGCTCATCCCATTTACTCCAGCTTGGTTCTTCAAAACCCCTTCAAATCACAAGCTCACATCTCTGCCCTCATCTGCTTCACCCTCCCGGTCACCTGCTCCAGTTCTTCCACACCATATCTCCTGGCTCCTGACCCCCAGTTTCCCTTGGTGTCCCAATGGACCTGCACCCATATTCCCTAAAGTTCCTATTGTCTCCCTATCTATGCCAGTGCCTACATGGCATCTCTGCCTTGCACGCTCCTCATACCTTAAAAAATTAGCTGGGATAGTCTGTTAAGATGGCTCCTCATTCTGAGTCTTCAGTAGGGGGACCAGCCCCAGGTTGGGACCAGATCTTGCCACCACCAACTGGTGGCCCAAACCCAGGTCCCTGTACAGGTGCCGGATCAGCCTCTTGCCACCGCCGGCCGGGCTTGGGGCACTGGGACTCAGGGCTTTTGCACCATGTGCCATGGGGTTCCCTCCTCTCCTTTTTCCAGTCCTTGAGAACTCTGGGATCTTCATATGTCACTGCTCTTCTTCCACTCTGGGACAGGAGCCCAGTTGACACTAAAGCTAATTAGTCTTTCACTCTGCCTTTTATAAGCAGGACTTGGGGAAAGCATTTTTCTTTTAATGTGCAGTGTGGTGTTTCTGTCTTCAAGGGAAAACTCCATGCAATATATGTAGATCTTCCTCTGATTAGAGAGAATCTCCACACATAGCGGAAGAGTCTATACTCCATACACCCTGACTTTAAAGTACAGACATGGGGAAAGAAATGGTACAAATATTCCAAATTTTCATTATGCAGGGTTTGAAATGGATCTGTCTTCTTTGGAATTTTCCATGGAACTGTTACTGGTGGTAAATGAAAATTAGGAAAATAATTTAAGTAAAATTTATTTTAAAATTAGCAGAAATTCACAAAAATAGTATTTCAATGAAAATTATGAACAATTTATAGAGGGACATTTTTGTAAGGTATAAAAAGTTTTTATAAAGTTTTTTTAACTAGTTTTAAAAGTATCCTTTTCCGCCCCCCCCTCCATGCTTCTGAGGCTGTCTTCACTACAGTTATAATGGCAAAAGTTTTGCCATTGTACAGCCAACACTATAATTATAGCATTCGGTAGTGTACACACGGCCATCCTTTTGCTGTTGGAGTGTGTCCATACTAGAACTACTTCCAATGACAAAAGAGGCTCTGTGAGGTCACTGAAAGGTCAACCTCTCAGCTTCCTGCAGCCACAGGCTCCCTGCTGCCCTCCCTCCCCCTTGCTGGGGATCCAGGCATTGTGCCTGCAGCTCTCAGCATCCCTGCTGCAGGCAAGACCTGGATCCCCACTGGCTGAGCTGCTCCAGGTGCCAGGGTTCTTAGGACCCCAGCTGCAGCGGGGCTCCAGCCGCCAGGGTTCTGGCTCCCGGGTGGCGGAGTGGCTCCAGCCGCAGCAGGGCTGCAGCCGCTGGGTTTCCCAGAACCGTGTAGCCATGGAGAATCTCCGTGTAGCCATGGAGAATCTCCGTGGCTGCAGCTGTGCTGCCGCAGAGGATGGATAGCTGCAGTGGCTGCTTCTGGTCCCCCACAGCAAGAGGGGCAGCCACTGGGGCTCCCTGATCCCCGGTGACAGGGGTTGAAGCCACTGGCAACAGAGGATCCCCAGAGGTGGAAGGGCTGAAGCTGCCAGGATTTCCTGTCCCCCATGGCAGACCCCATGTCAATTTCATTGCTCTAAGAGAGCAGTGAAATTGACAAATACCATTTCATGTCAATTTCCAGCTCTTTTGGAGCAGTGAAATTGACAAGTGTGACAGCTTCAGTGTCCCAGAGTGGCCTTGGTTGCACTCTGGGACATTTCTGGAGGGCAGTTAAAATGGAATAAAACTCACTTAACAATCACCTAAGCTCTTTTATGCAAAAGGCTTTGTGCAAAAGAGCTTATCACCCACGCTCAAGTGGTTTTATTATTGCTTTAAAACGGCAGTTTTAACTCAATAAGGACCTTTCCACTGTGTATGGCAGCATTCCTTTTTCACAAAAAGGTGACTTTTTGCACAAAAATCCTTAGTGTGTACAAGGCATAAGGCCTTCCACCATACCTGTTCTTCTGTCAGGTGGAGAAGGAAATAAATATCACTGGAGTGAATGATTAGAGAATGAGTGGACACCTGGCTATGAGTGAATAATAAATGGAGTTGAGAGTGGCTGCTTGAGGAGGGTGGAGTGGGCATGATTTTCTCCACCTCAGCCTTCAAATCCATTCTATGCAAGCAGTAAAATTCTCTCCCTCTTTATATGAAATAAATCTTTTTTTATGTCACAAATGTTCCCCTTCTCTCCCTGGCCCAGTTTTTCATTTTTAAAGTGTAGTCATCCTATTTCTTTTCTTCCCATCACCCATGTGGAGCCCTGGAAGGAATGAAGCAGGACCCACTGGCAACACCTTTTGTCCTCAGACTTGGAGAGAAGGCACCAGCATGTCCCACTACCACAGTCACCAGCTACTGCTTACACAAGAGGAGAAAAAGAGGCATGAATGAATAACTTTTCTGCTTCTATATCAAGCAATAATGAAGATTTTCATTGTTTTTATTTTCCTTTGCAAACTCACTAGTGCAAATTTGAAATCTAGAGGCTTCTCTGGATTGAAGATACTGGTTTTCATGATATATAGTTTTGCTGGATGTCAAAACAATAGATGTCAATGCCAAAACAGTAATCTTAAGCTTCAACTGGAAACACAGCCAGCCAGCACAGAGCAAGGAACACAGGTTGAATATGTTCACAGTCAGAATGCTCCATTTGTCAAGCAAGTTGCTACATCTTTCATCAGCTTTGATTTCCTGATGGATGTAACATGTAGTCCCCAAGTAGAATGTGCTGTTATTACATTATAAGAAATTCCCAGGAAGACTACACTCCCAATCTCGCTTATAGGACAAGGATAGTAGATATTTTTTACAGGATGGCAAAAAGTGGCTTAGATGCTTGTAGCAGGTCCACTGCTCTGCCCAGTTTTTCCATCCCTCTCTGGGCCCACAACAGACACTTGCAGACTACACAGATTTGCAGTCACCGTGTTTATTTACAGCTTGTAGCTGTAAATACCACCATATAATTGCCCTGCCTGAGTCAGTCCTTAAAGGAACTGCTCAGGACTGTGGAGACAGGCACTCCCTCAACCCTTCTCCTACCTCCTTTCCCCTCCTCAAACATGTCTGGTCTGATTTATAAGACTTTTAGGCCAGCTGCAGCTCATGGGCTAATTAACCCTCTGGGAGGCTGCTCAGCTTGCTCCACTGCCTAGGTACTCCTCTGCTCCCAGGCAATCACCCTTAGCCCAGGCTACCTGCTCTGCTGCCCTTATGCTAGCTATACTAATGTGGCAGAGGGCTGAGCGGGGGGTTGTGTCCCAGCACCCTGTCACAGTGCTCCAACACTACTGTGATTAGTGCTGTTTAGGAACCTGAATGCATAGACTGTTTGTATTTGAGATGATAGACCCAAAGAAAGAGGTGTTAATTATGACAATAGCCACCAAGAATTTAAAAAAAATAGGTTAACATTTTTAAAATAACGAATATAACCTGTTTACGACTTTTTGATAACTGATGGCAAAATGTGTTATTCCCACATTGGAAAACTATTTTCAATATAGGACATGTTTTCTAATTGCAACTTCTCATAGGCAATATCTAGAGGGTTACTGGTGTTAGTCTGTGTACAGCAAAAGCAATGAGAGTCCTGTAGCACCTTAAAGATTAACAAATTTCTTCAGGCATAAGCTTTCATAGGCTCCAACCCACTTCATCAGATGCATGAAGTGGACACTATAATTGAGAGGTATACACACACACACACATGCACGCACGCGCGCGCGCCAGGGTGAAGGAGGGCAAGTGTTAGCAAAGTCAGTTCAGTTAGGGTAGATGAGGCCCTTTCACATCAGTTGATTAGAAGGTGAGAATGTGTGCACAGGGACCATTACTGTTTGTAATGTTAACCATTCCAAGTCCCTATTCAGACCCCATCTGATTGTGTCAAGTTTGCAAATCATAGGCAGTGTCTGAACTTAGTAATTTGTAGAGGAGGGTAGGAAATAACATTGGCAGCAGGTTTTGAAACTCTTGGAAAATGCATTCACTCAATCTGTAATATTGTAAATGTAAAATCATCTTTTAAAGGATAATGAGAAATAGGTTCATTGCTGTTTATTGTATGCAATTTTTCATACTTGTTTCTTTACTTGTTTCTGTTTTAAACAACAATAAAAAGATCCATATGTTTCAATGAGATCTGCATGAATGAAAATATCTGTCTACATGTCATTCATTTAAAATAAATAAACAAATAAAAAAAAATCAAGGACTTCATTTCCAGGGCATACTAATCCAAGTTTCCTATCCAATTATGTATTTTTAACTTAAATGTTTTTTTTACTTTACCCAGGAAAGTGTATAAGATGCAAAGTTCATTTTTCAGGTTCCTCACCTCTAGATACATTTAACTTTTCAACAGCCAGTTTGATGACAACCCAAAAGCAAGGCCAGCAGGGACCTTTGGGATCATCTAGCATGACTTCCGATAGAACATGGGCATAGAACTTCCCCCCAAATAATTCCTAGTGCAATTCTTTTAGAGAAACATCCAATCTTGATTAAAAGAAAGCATCAGTAATGAACATGCCATGAATATACCACGATCTTTGATACATTGTTCCAATAGTTAATTACTCACTGTAAAAATTTACACCTTATTTCCAATGTGAATTTGTCTAGCTGTAACTTCCAGCTATTGGATAGTATTATGCCTTTCTCTGTTAGATTGATAAGCCCATTGCTAAATGTTTGTTCCCCATGTAGGTATTTATAGACTGTAATAAGATCACCCCTTAACCTTCTGTTTGTTAAACAAAATAGATTGAGTTCTTTGAGTCTCTCATTATAAAGGCATGTTTTCTAATCCTTTAATCATTCTCATGGTTCTTCTCTGAACTCTCTTCCATGTATCAACATCTGTCTGGAATTGTGGGCAGAGAACTGGCCAGAGTAGTACAGCAGTGGTTACATGTAAGGCATTAGGTCATCCTTCCCTGTCTGTTGAGGAGGGTACTATGCCCTCAGTACTGTGCCCCTGTGGGTGCAGAGTCAATTAGAGGAATTAGCAGGTGGGGTCAGTGTTCCTGGTCCCTTCTGCAGGCCATGGGCATCTTAAGTAGTCCACTGCCCGAGCCTTTAGGCAAGATGGGGCAAACCTGCAGTGTCTAGTCCAAACTCTCAGGTCAGGCAAGTCAATAGTCTGTATCCCAAACCCCCAGGTAGGGCAGGGTGAACAAGTCCTCTCTAGCGAACCAGACAACAGTACCTAGCCCAAACCCTTGTTCTGGGTGGGGCAGGCAAGGTTAGCAATCTTTAGCCCAAGCCCTCAGTCAGGGCACGGTAGGCAAAGCCAGTACTTATATCCCTAGGCAGGGTGAATACGCAGGTTCTGGCCCTGGTCCTTCAGGCAGGGCAGGGCTGGCAAATAGTCTTTAGGCCTCTGAGGCTTCACAGATCAGAGAGTGGTGATCACCCACAGGGGTGGTGTAGAAAAGGGGGAGGGAGACACAGGCCCACCCAACTCTATTGCAACCCTGTCCAGGTCCCTATCAGGGGTAGAGGGGTCTGTCACTGACACAGCTGCAGCCCACAACACAAGTGGACCATCATCTGGCTCTCCTGGGCTACTTCCTTCCCTCTTTTCCTGGAGTACCTGATTCTCAGGATCACCTTTGGTCTCCTCAGAGTACTTGGCTACAGATAATATCCACAGACCCTCAGTGTCAGAGGCAGCTGACAGTTCTTCAAAGTCATTCTCAAGAAGCAGCCGCTCTAAGTCATTGTCAGACAACCCTAATAGCTCCTTTGGGCCTCCGGCAGGCGGTAGCTCCTCCAAGTTGTTGGAAGGTTACTCCAGTCACTCTTCTCAGTTCCAGGCAGCAACTGTCCAGCAGGGCCATAGTCTGGCTACTGGAGGAGAAACAAGGAAAAGACATCCTTCCCCGCTGCTAGCTACCTCCCAACTGAGCTAGAGCTCAGCTTTTATACTTCCTGTCCCACCTCTCAACTTCCAGTGGGACGGGCAGGTTTGTTTTGGCTCCACCCACCAGGACTCAGGCTGTCCCTATCTGTCCACCTCTGAGGGAGGCCATGCCTCCTCACTATATTATACTAGTGACAAATACAGAGGTAAAATAACCTCTCCGCATGGCCTAAGATTCCCCTGTTACTCATCCCTGGACTGCATTAATTCTTTTGGCACAGCCTAACAGTAGAAGCTCACATTCAACTGATTACCCACTATAACCCCCACACCTTTTTCAGAGTTACTGCTTCCCAGAATAGAGTTCCCCATCTGGTAAGTATGGCCTACATTCTTTTTTCCTAAGTATATATATTTATGTTTAGCTGTGTTAAAATGCATATTATTTGCTTGCACTCAGTTTACAACATGATCTAGATCCAGTATGAATCAGTTACCTGTCCTCTTCATTATTTACCACTCTCTCACTTTTTGTGTCAGCTGCAAACTTTATTGGTGATGATTTTATGGTTTCTTCCAGGTCAGTTATAAAAATGGTAAATAGTGTAGGAACAAGAACTGATCTTTGCAGGATCCCACTGGAAACACACCCGCTTGAAGAGGAATTCCCTTTTACAATTACATTTTGAGACATATCAGTTGGTTAGTTTTTATTCATTTAATGTGTGCCTAGTTAATTTTATACTGTTTTACTTTATAATGCCTTATAGAAGTTTAAGTTTACATCAAGATTATTACCTTTTTAAATAAAACTTCTAATCTCATTGAAAAAGGTACTGAGTTGGGATGGCAGTATTATTTTCCATAATCCATGTTGATTTGCATTAATTACATTACTTCCTTTAATTTTTTTATTAATCAAGTATATTAGCTGCTCCATTATCTTGCCCAGAATCAATGTCAGGCTGACAGGCCTATAATTAACTGGGTCAAATATTCTTTTAAAAATTGGTACAGCTGTTTTCCAGTCTTCTAGAATTGACCCAGGATTACAAGACTTATTGAAAATCAACATTAATAGTCCACTGATCTCCTCAGTCAGCTCTTTTAAAACTCTTAGATACAAGTTATCTGGACCTCCTGATTTAAAAATGTCTAATTTTAGTAGTAGTAGGAGAGACAGACCACAACAGATTCAAAGGATGAGGATACGGATCTTTTCTTAACTCTTGCCCATCAGAGGATTTTGCTGGTAGTGTACCTAAATGTAGTTTGAGATCAGTCAATTTAGCTTGTGTTTAGTTCATAGACATATTTTAGGCTTAATCCACATATCTTGGTTTATAACACATATCTTGGGTTTAATCTATATTATAGATGCTATACATTTCTTGATGGTCTCTAGTACTTTTTGAAAGGAATAGATAAGACACAGAATGCAGGAAATTTCTTCCAAAATCCATGGGATAAACATAAGAGAAAGTAACTGAGCTGGAAAATATAATTTTAAGATATGGTGAGATTTTTACTTTGTTCAAAGGATAAGAGCTTGGTGAGTGGATGATGCAGAGAACAATGTCAGTCAGAATAAAGAATCTCAGGCTAGATCTGGGAGAAGCACTAACGCTATGTCTACACTAGCAATTTAGGTCAATTTAAGGACCCTTAAATCGACCTAAATTACTCCATGTCCACCCTGGGCGTTCATTAAGTCGATTTAAGAAATTCCTTAAGTCGACTTAATGTAAGCTTAAGTTGACTTAATAACTACCCCTCCTTAGGTCAACTTAAACCTTAAGTCGACTTAAGGACGGTGTGGATGGGGAGTAGCCTTTAAGTCAACTTTATTAAGTCGACTTAATGCCAGTGAGGATGCCCATGTCCAATGTTAAGTTGACTTAATAAAGTCGACTTAAAAGGGCCACTTTGTTAAGTCAACTTAATAAGGTCGACTTAACTTTTTCTAGTGTAGACATACCCTAAGAGCAGTGTCTAGTTTTTTTCTCAGCATAGATGGATACAGAACTATTCATTAATCCTGTAATATATTAATTCAATTTACATTATGTTACAATATATTAATCAATTTCTCATCTCTTAGAAGTCAAACAGTATTCCATAGTACTTATTTATTAAGCTACTACAAATAGCAAATATTGCTATACATAATTTTTCATTTATAGTTTTTTTATAGTAGCTTCTTTCTTCCTAAAACCTTGATACACATTATACACTGCATGGAATATATAGCAAGGACTTAATCCTTTGCTGAATGAAATGCATCTACCTCGTGGGGTGAAATATAGCAATTATGTAACAATGCACAGAAAATACTATACAATAATTCAGAAAGAGGTGTATCTAATTGAAATAATTAAATGTTTCCTAATACATTATCACTTACTTTATTACTATAATGAATTGCATTGGTGAACAAATCATTATATAAGTATAACATGCTAACATGCCAATGAAATCAAAATGACAATACATGGTTCAATTTCTGGAAATATTATTATTTAATCATAGTGTATTACATACAAAATACTTTCTCAAAATGTGATGCAGCTAAAGACTTGTCTTGGGTTGCTTCATAATCCTGCCAAGACTGTAAAACAGAAAAATCCAACTCTGGTTGGAAGGTTAGAAAACAAAGGAAAGAGTTAAAAAAGTACACACATGGAAAAACAATAGGACTCTATTGGATAATGGCCTTCTTATTATCTGATATATTTTATTTCATATTGGCAGGAATCAGAAATACATTCAAAGTTAAAGTGGTTCTCATTAACAAAAGATATTGAGAAGGAAACAAGATTTCATTTGCCGTATTATAAACTAATGAGTGGGTGGAAGAAAATATGTGGTTCACTATGAATAAAGTAGTTCAAAGATTCAGAAACTTTCTTGAGGAATGGCTATATTTGTTACTAGTCTAAATGTCAAGGTTTATTACTAATATCCATTATTTGATCCATATAACTAAATGAACAACTAAGTTTCTTTAACATTTTTTATTTCAAAAGTTGTAATATTCAAGGAAATCATAGTCCACTTTCATTGTTATAATTAAATAAGATCTAATACATAAATATTTGCAGCTACATTGTTTTATATGGTTCCGATCCTCCATTCCTATACCAGTTTTATTTGATGTGACTCCATTCACCACAATTGAATCAAGACTAGTGTAACAAAATGGAGACTGAGACCCATGTATATTTTGGATACATCTGACGTCCTGAACTTGAGGATGTTGAATATGGAGCATCAGTCTTTCTACACACTGTTCTGTTCTATTACAAAGACAGGCACACTTAGTATTAGTATTCTGCTATTGTGTTCTTTATTTTGTCCTTTACCTCTGTTGCAGTTGTCTGTCCAAGTGAATGCATTAAATTATACTGTATTTCTCATCCTAGATTACTGGACGAATTCTTGGTCAATCATCATACAGTCATGTGGCCACTTACCTGGATTTCTATTAAACTAACCCTAGCCACCAGAGGAAAAAAGTTATAATACCACATTTCTGAAAGATTGCCAGTCAAATCCCATGATTAAGGACCTCGAGACAAAAACACTTTGGGAAAGTTTACTACCAGCCAGTTGTAAAGGCATAACACTTTGTTTCAGGGTATTTGCTTGTTCCCTACAAGCTTTTTGGTGTGTCCTTGTATACCTTCAGCCTTCTATTACCCCAATTTGTACTCTTCTACACATATTCTGTTTTTACCATTTTTTGCAACTAGGCTGCTTTCATAGATGTGATTAAAAAGAACCTGAGTATTATCAAAATGCATCTACTATGGTTGAACGTTGTCCTTTAAGGGAGATTAATGATATCCTCTCCCAGGAATTTCTTTTCTATAATACCACTGCACTCTATTCAGGGGCTCCACCTGACATCCATCAGGAAACCAAAGCTGATGCAAGATGTGACAGACTGTTGAGCATATTCACCCTCTGTTCCTTCCCCCGCATGGACTGGCTGAGAATTTCTAAGTGAAAAGGTGCTGATTTCTGGTTTTGACCTTTAAAGTCAAACTGACTTAGCCCAAAAGACCTTCTCTCTCCCCCTACTTTACCAGCGCAGTGGAAATCAACAGAGGACTCAAAAGTGGAGCCCCATGCTATAAATGAGAGGGGGCTTGCTGACTGCAAGGATCCTACAACTATGAATTTGCTTCCCTCTTTTCGTCTGACATGCCTTTCTGGGTTTTCTGAAAGGCTCATCATTTTTCCCAGGCATTTGAAAAGAGGTAGTGAATTGTTCAAATTAAGTTAAACACATGAGAGAAGCAACACACACTAATTTTTTTGTATCTTAGCAAGGTCCTTTTATTAGTCACTAAGCCTTGTGCCTGCACTTCAATTTGTAGCATTTGGGAAATTTTTTTGGATGAAGCCCTGCACAAGACATCTTTGTGTATGGAAGACCCTACGTGTTGTGGAACTTGGGCAGTTCTATAAGGAGTGCAGGGAATGTCAGGATTCTGAAATTCCACTCAAGGAGTGCAGACTCTTTGAACTCTTTTGAGTACTAGTCCACAGGGGCTCTGAGCCCCTAGCATGCAGGGAGATTTAGGAGCATGGGTAAATGGGGAGATGTGAACCAGGATCAGATTACTCTGTTAATATGCAGGCTCACTGGCCATTCCTCTCCCTTCAGCCTGCTAAGAGGTGGTAAAGAACAGAGTGGGGTGGGAGGAGGAAAGGGAGGCTACTGTAGCCCTGAAATGTTTGGAAAGCACAGTCTGGGGAATCAGATTCTCCCTAACCCCCAAAGTTTTGTGTAGGTCCAAGATTTTCATGATGGAAAATTAAGTACTGGAAATGGCCTTATTTCTTTTAATGCCAATAATTCTCAAACAAACACTTCCCAATTTAGGAAAGCTTGCCTACTTCACTGAGAATCATGTAGGTATCAAGTATGAAGTTTTAAGATGAAGTCACTTTTTAATTAACTTAGGCTATGTCTACACTTGTAATTTTAAGTCGACTTTAACTAAGTCGACTTAATGAATCTGCACTTAAAATTAAAGTCGACTTAGAGTGGAACTTACAAAGTCAACCTAGAGCGTCCACACTGGACGCCTAGGTTGACTTCTAGGGGCTAGGGGGACCTAAGGCAGGTCCATGGGGGACCAGTGCCAGGGGGCTCAGCCTTTGCCCCATTGTACATAGGGCAAATGTAGACCTGGGGTAGCCCTAAGTCAACTTATAGCTACCCCACATCTACACTGGCTTAAGTCGACTCTAGGGAGTCGACTTAAGCCTTAAGTCAAATTTAAAGGAGGTGTTATAAAGTCGACTTAATTTTCATTGTCGACTTTATTTTCCTTAAGTCGACTTAAGCAACCTGCTTAAGTCAACTTAAGGAAAGTGTAGTGTAGACGCAGGGTAAATTAAGTCGACTTAAGCAAGCTTAAGTCGACTTAATTTACAAGTGTAGACGCAGCCTTAGGGAAGAAGAATAAAAGAGAGTGCTTTGGTGCACCAGCAAAGCTTTGTGTAACTCTGACAGCACAAAGCAGTTGTAAAGCTGGTTTAGCTGGCTCCCTGCAGCAAAGACTCCCTGGGTCATGTAAAGTCACCATAGTCTCCTATATCTCTACACCTTCCGGCAGGTGGCTGGTGTGGAGAGCATGGCCAATGAAAAGGGGGTATAATCAGGGCTATTTTACAACCCAGTGAATTCCAGCTGCAGGAACTATTCCTTTGGATGAAATGAAACATGAGCAATTTCATCGTAAAAGGAAAAAACAACATTATAAGCAACTGAAAGTAGGCGTATAATGCAAATGTATATCTAGAAAGTCTCACAAAGCAAGGACAATGAGGTTTTATTTTACATAATAATGGGGGAGAGAAAACAGCCTGAGTTAAAATTTTTGTGTGTAAATGGAGAAAGACATTTTACAATAGGCTCATAGTTTTCAGTACTACACTTGTGTTTCTCCGACAGATTTACCCAGGGCATTACTAATACCAAAGGTAGTCAAATCCATTATAATCTCATAAATTGTAGAAGCTGAAAGTATAAGTTTATACTAATGCATTTGTTTCTCCTTGCTTTCAGTCCTTATCTTGGGAATACAGATTATATTACACGTATTAATCGTATGTCCTTTGTGTGGCTTCTCAAAATATCCTGGCAGGATAAGATGCTATGTAGATTATTGTATCCTTGAACAATGCTAAGTATTATAGTTGAGAAGGGATTTTTTAATTTTTTTTTTTAAATGAGTTCTTGAAAAATTTTAGTCCTTAGGTAGTTACTCACCTGCATCTACTCAAAAAACTTGGACACTAGTGAAAGCACTGGCAAATGAATCCAAACGAGAGAAGCTCTGTAACATCCACTGTATAAGGTAAACAGACATTTTCCATCCATTCATTAAAAATTTCATTGAACTTTTCTAGGATTAATTCAGGATTATCAGATGGATCTAAAAAAGTTAGGTGAATGGTCAGCATGATGACAGATAAAACTCAGTGTTGACAAATATTTATTGTAAAGAATAATTTGAACTATACTTGCATTCTAAATTAACTGTCACTATGTCAAGAAAAAAAATCTGAGTGTCACTGAGGGCAGCTTAATGAAAACCTCTACTCAGTGTGCAGCAATGGTTAAAAGAGAAAACAAATATAGAGTGCATAAGAGATACAATAGAAAATAATACTAAAATATTATAATGGCATTAAATTAACGAATTGTGCATCTTCATTTGGACTACTACATTGAGTTCTGGTTCCTCTGCCTCAAAAGGAAATAGCAACAGAAGAGAAAGGTTTCAAGTAATATGTGGCAAAAAACAGAGGCACAGAAATGAGAGGTTGAGAAAAATTTAGTTCTTTAATTTATAGGAGAGAAACTAGAGGGGACACATCAGGTATTTACAAAATAATGAATGGGGTGGGGAAGTTAAAATGGACAACTCCTATTTATCCTTTCTTGTAATATAAGAATGGGCATTTGAAGGAATTGAAAGTCAGAAATTTAAAAATTGATAAAAAATGCTTTCCTCATCCAGGGTCATCCCTGGGAGGGGTGGGGCCCATGGCCAATTGGACTGTGGGGGCCTCTGTCCCCCGACGCTGGAGCTGTCAGGGTGGGCCAGCCCAGAGGCCAGACTCTACACTTCCACCCCACCCCTTGCCACCAAAGGCAGTGGGAGGGAGGTGAGGGAGGCAGCGGAGAAGGGGGAGACAGCAGCATGGGCCCCGAGGCAGTCGCCCCACTGCCCACCCCCAAGGACGGCGGTGTTCCCATCATGCATAATTAAATTGTGGACTTGGTTACCATAACCTGATGCAAAAAAAGGATTAAACATTTAAATGTCAAGAGTTAAATTAGACAAAATAAAAATTATAAGAGATATACATTTTTATGCTTCAGGATATAAACTAATCTCTAAATGACATGGATTAGGAAAAGAATCTTCCCCAAAGGGCAGGTTATTCCAAATTGCTACTTTGAACTTTCTTGTACCTTCTCTGAAGCATCTAGCAGTGGCCACTGTTAGGCTAGGTCTACATTTGTTTAGTCGACTTCACAGAGCTAACTTAACAAGTGTAGACAGAGCCTTAGAGACTAGGTTTCCAGATGAAACTTGTAATATATTATTTTTACATGGTATCTAAATACTATCTGTTGGTCGCATGGGAAGTATGATGAAAGAGTCACAACCGCTACCTGCTCATCTGCTGGAATGGGTGATGTAGTTGGACATAGGTGAAGCAGTCAGTCCTGAGGCTCTGCTATATTGTTGCACACTTGGACCCATACTGAGCCAGGAACCATGGAGCAATGCAAATGTGGGTGTACACTATCAAGGACTGTCCAGGTGCAGCATGGCCAGTGCTCAAGATCTGGTTCATGGATTCTTTTGATAGGTCTCACCAGAATATATTCTACATTGTTAATTTTTACCATTGTTGAAAGCAGAGTAGATAACTGACTAAATATACACCAACTTGCTCTTTTTTCCCTTTAACCTTTCTTTCATCTATTAGCTGCTTCATATGAGTCATAGTTCAAGGATATCTTCACAACATATCCTGCAAACAGTTTAACCTACTAGGTAGAACATGACTATAACTGCAGTTCTTCTTTATCTCACATAACAAGCCATAAAGTTTAGGTTTCATCCAATTTCACAAATAACTTACTTCAACTGTGCCTGAAAAATCATATGGCAAATGTCTCCCCTACACATTGCTGTCTACTGTTATCATTCAGCTATGCCAAAGGGAACAAATATCATAGGCACTTCTTAAATCTCTTAGACATAGACTGGAAAGAAATTATAAGAAATACTTCCCTACAGCTGTCTCTGTACATCCTCCAACTGTTAACCCTGGTTAGTCTTCTGAACTAACACATCAAAATCAGCAAACCTAAGAAATCTTTTTTCACACCAAAACATTTTTTTGCTGCTATCTCTTCATATGTCAATAGTGTCTGCCAACAAGCAATAGGTTTCTTCTTGTTTCTGTGTAAGATATGCACAGGGAGATTATCTGACAATTTATTTGCAATGAGAATAACAATTAACTTTTAAGTATTATGGTATTATTATTTGACACTGCAATGACAAATGTTAGCATGTCAATCTTTATCTATATGTCCCACATTAAAGGGTGCAGTCTTCCCCTGAGAACCAAGTTTACCCCCATTCCATCATTATTATGGAAAGTCATTTGCATGAGAAATTTTGAATTCCAAACTGTGATAATATTAAGGTTATCTATATAACTAAACCACAGTTGTGTATATATGCACGGCGGGACGTGGACGCAGCTCCTGCGCGCGCATATAACTGACACAGCTGTGTGCGCGCAGCAGCTGAATCCATGTCCATGCCGTGCATAAACCTGTGGATTAAATAGCTCGCGCGCACGGCTGCCTTCCCGCCCACCCAGCGGCTCTCTGCACTGTGATTCTTTAGAGAATCGGGGATTTACTGGTTTATTCTAATCTATTGTTTTGCACTCCCTATATTGTTATTTTTCTTGTTATCTGTCATTTTAGGTCTTTATTTTGTAATGTTCCTGCAGTTTGGATTTTGACAGATTGAAAGGCAGTGACTCTCACAATAGGATCCTCAGCACTGCTGCAGATTACTGGGCCAAGGATCTATTTAATATTCTGTATTGTCATCCTCAGAGTTAGGTGAAATTTCATTATAGCTGGTAGGCATAACTTCCTTCATGCAGCATAAATGTGGAAAAAATAATTAATCTTGTCTATGGAATAGATAGCTAAAATAATAGGAGCCACTTCCCAAAATGCAGGCCACAGGACAAAATCTGAACTATGTGGGTAGACGGGTTCCACTAGGGACTATGTATTACTGGATAATCTGTCTATATGATTGAGGCAGATGCAGCAGAAACACCAGAGAAGCTGAGAAAGAAGTGAGCAAAAAGCCTAGAACAGAGAAGGACTTCTAGCATGACCTCAAGCAAAAGCTAAGGGAGACAGCTTTTAGGTGAAGTTCTGGATGGAAAGAGGCTTGAAACTGTGAGCAAATAAATAGTCTCCTGCAGTGCTTTTTCTATTCTTGTAAAAAAAGGTTCTGGTACTCGGCCAGGGACGTGGGGCCGCCGCTGGCAGTGGCAGAAGCCGGGGCTGCATCGCTGTGAAAAAAAGGTGCTGGTGCTCAATACCCCTGAGTACCATCACAAAAAAAGCCCTGATCTCCATATAATTCTTACTCTGTTGAGAAGTTGAAAAGTGCCATGAAATGCAGCAGAAACCCATAGAATAATGGGACAATGACCCATGATGAGCAACTTCACCCAGCACTGGTGGGTGACACTGAAGTCAGACTTCCCAACCAGCTATAAACAATGCTCCTCATCCCCCACACTGGTCATCAAGAAGCCAACATAAAATATAAACAGCCCCCTTTACTGCATTTCAGTCTCTGGGTCCCAATCAACAACTGGGTCCAGTAAAGAGAGAAGAGAGAAGTTACTTAAAACTCCATGCTCTTTACCAAAACAGGGTCTCCTGACCCCAAAGTATCAGCAACATTACCAGATCAATATAAGTTTGGCTCTTACCCAAAATACTACGCTGCCAGCCAATCCTTTAGTAATTAAAACTAAAGGTTTATTATAAAAGGAAAGAAACAAACTGTAAGAGGAATGTTACATAGAAATGATTTAAGAGTATACATCAAGTTCTCAGGAGAATTAGGAGTTTGCAGGCTTGTATAGTTCCTCTGGTATACATCCAATACCTGGATGGGTCTCAAGTCCTTCCTTTCACAGCTTCAGCTGTAGATGAATAGATCCAGAGGTAGAAGATGATAACTGAAGATTGACTGAAGATGAAAGGGATGTGGTGCAGCTTCCTTTTATGACTCTTGGCCTTTTCCAAGCTTCTTGTGGAAATTTACAGGAATAAGATGCAGTCCAGAACAAGGGCATTGCTGGCCTAGAGTACATGGGGCATAGGCCGTGAGCGTACTGGGGAGTGCCCCAAGCTGCCTGGGAGCTGGGGCCGATGGGGCCTTTTTAAATCTCCCACCCTGCTGCACCCCCAGGGATGGGGCCCAGAGCGGGAAATCTAAAAAAGCTGCGTTTGGCATCTGAAAGCTCCCCGTTCCAGCAAAGGTATGTGCTGAGCAGGGGGCCTCGGGAGCTGGGTGTGGGCTAGAGGGCAAGGGAAGGAGTATGGGGCTGGGTGGGGACCTCCGGGAGCAGCACCGGGCCGGGCGCACATAAGGGCCCCCTGATGGGCCCACCAAGAGCAGGGTTGGGCACAGGGCCCCGGGAGGCAGCACCGAGCTGGGCACAGGCCATCCCCCTGGGACTGAAGGGAGCAGGGCCTGCCCCTCAGGGAGCCCACCACAACGTTGCAGGGTGCCAGGACCCCAGAGAGCCACTGGACTGAATTTGGGGGCCTGTGGCCCAAATAAATTTTTTCAAGAGCAACGCTCCTGGTCAAGAGCCACATGAACAAGTCCTGGTGACTCATCAGGTATAATCTTAGCTTCTACCCTTGGCCCATTGTACCTGTGAGTTCCTTCAGTGGACCATTAAGCAGGCTATTGTTGCTGCCATCCAGTCTATGATGTTGCCCAGAAACACAGCACAAGTTGAAATATAAACATCAACCATATCCATCATTTCCAGTACAAATATGACACATGCACATAAACAATATCATATTCAGCAAATTATAACCTTTCTAATAGCACCTGACATGGCCTAGCTCATATGAATTATTAAAATTTTGAAATATTGATGTTAAATGATACCATAAATTGTTCCCCTAATCCAGCCAGCATCACACTTGGTTTGTACTATGCTTTTATTGTTTAAATATTATAAATTTTATTTTCAAAAGAACAGGCACTCAGAGCTGAATAGAATTGCTATTTGTCCGATTTGAACATAAAATTACCATGATTGCCCACACAGAAGTCAGTAATTATAATCAAGGACCTTCATTTTCTATTTTTATTTTGTTTAAAAATTCTTGGGAACCTATCAGAGTTTATTAAAAATTGAAAATGGTGAAAATTGGTGCAAAAATTAACATCACAGTTATTTGGGTAAATATTGGGATTAATACTGGGGGAATGAGAGGGCAAAGGGAAAAAAAAACCCAACACATAAAGGACAGTATGAGTATTTCTGATCTGGTTCCCTAGTCAAGCAGGAGAGATGATGGCTCAGTAAACCTGGGCTGTGCAGCCACCATCTCTCCTTCCAGAATAGAGAAAGGGGCCTGAGGAGCTGTGGCAATTCTTTTAGGACTTGAGCACTGATGAACACATATGCTGGTGGATGCACTAGTGCGTATGTGTGTCTTCCACTACATTTCCTTACTTTAAAAGACAGCCTTGCACTTACACCTTGACTAATTTGTTATTAACAAACACATACATAATGTAATGTATTGGATTTTCTTAACATAGTCAGTTTTTTCACGTACATGACTGGTCCAAAATTTGGGTGAAAAAAATTTGACTCATAGTTTTTCAAAAATCCAGGATTTTTCAGTAATTAATAAACAAGCAACTAAGTAAAACCTGAAGATGAAGGGCTTTGTTTATAATGCTCATGTAGCAATTTAAATTAGGCCAGTGACTGCACACACGTTTTGTGCATGGCATAAGATTGCTCAGTTTTTGAAACTGTCTCATTTAGCTGTCGCCATTAAAATAAACAGTCATCATTATTTACCATATACAGGTACATAGGTAGAGCAGCTAATTTCTGTTCTAAATACTACAGTATCTCAGACATCATTTTGTGAGGACACTGGTAAATGTTGACTTCTAATGACACATGATCACATAATGGTGACTCAAGCATATGAACAGATATCCAAGATTGCTTTTCCAGTAAAAGATCACGTTGAGCAATATTGCAGCAAGCAAAAAATAAAATTAGAAATAAAACGTGGCTAAAACATTTATTCAGCATTTTTCTCAGTTTGCAAACTGTTTATATTTAGGTCCAATACTGATATGTTAACTTCTGTGTTACAACAAGCTGACAGGTGTTTTCTTACAATATCACGTGAGGTAATGCATTTGTTTACTATTTTTGCAATGTAGCACAACACTTCACTTTTTCTTTGGCACTGTGTCAGTAGATTTTCCTCCAAAACTGGGTCCATATTCACTAGGAAACAGTGCAATTTTTGTTTGAAACACATATTGTGGTGGCATTTCCATTAAAAACAACTGTTGAAATTCTAATTAAACTAAATAAAGCCTTTCAAATTGTTTTGCATTTTAATAATGAAAACATTTTACAAATATTTTATCATCTCTAATCTTTATCTTTATGAACAAAATGACCTTCAGATGAACAAAGCCCTTTTTATGTACTATAGCTCATTTAAGTTAGCTTTTGCTTGTAAACCCAAATATGATTTGTTGAGGGTTCTACACTACAAACTATGCTCTATCTTTGAAATGTGGCAATTTGCACAGGAAGTACAACTTAAGGCCAAAGGCAGAAAGCTAAGAAGTCCATGAAGAAAATTCATGACTCTGGTTATTTATTTATTTTTTTTTAAAGATTTCCCGCTGTTGATGTCCCTAGTTATATAATAACCAGCTGTACCAAAATTCATATTTTTATCTGGCAAATGTCAGATTGTATATTAAACATTTCATACACAGTTGGGAACACTGTCTGGATTTCATCACCTGCATTTTGACTTGGAGATGGATCAAAATTTTGAGCTATTTTTATTAATCATGCTATGCTCTAGATATTAGGGAGAGAACAGTATTAAGAGAAGAAATTGTCTCAGCTTGCTAATTTTTCTACTATTCTGCCTTTAATCTGATTTAGTTTTAACCAATATTTCAATTTTGTCAGGATGCCGCTTTATTCATTTTGTGTATGTAAATTGACCAATCCTAAATTCCCTAACTAATTGGTTATCAGGTCAGACCTAGATGTGATTGCTTAATCTATTGCTGATGTTCTTTCTCCTGCGCCACCTCTGAAATATTATGACCACTATTCAAATACTTTTCAGAAACACAGACTTTCTTGTTAGTAGATATTCTTGTAAATAATTCTGAATCTGCTACAGCTTTATGTACATCTTGTATTCATGATAACTGTCTCTAAGCTTGAATACATTTTTTCATGCCAACGAATTTGCAGATACAGTTACAACAGTTCATCTAAATATAGCAAACAAAACAAATACAGGTGTTGAATAGACAATATTGTTAAAAAGGGAAAAGAAAGCACAAGTAGTTTGCATTAAAAAAATTCCCTGTGAAATATGAACTCTAAGGGAGTTACATTTTTGGAAGGGATTTTCTCCCATCTAAATTGTTTCCCCCTTAAAACCATCATAGAAAAATGACCTTCCCACCAGTCACAGAATGGACTCCATTTGAAGGACAATTTGAATGTTTAGCTTTTATGACTAACAGACTGGGACACTGCAAGAAAATGAGGATTTCTTAGCTAAATATTACTCAAAATTACTCTTCAGTACTTAGTTATATATCTTGCAATACTGATTTGGCTAGTATTGTATTGGTATACTTATTGGCAGAAAGTTATAACCACTTTGGGAAGTAGCACTCAGTCTTTTGTTGCCTTCTGAACTTGACTCAGGAAGTTGTATTTGGGATTTCAGTAAGAAAAAGTTTAATTGTCTTACATCTCAAATGATCACAAAAGATTCTGCAATATGTAGATCAAATGATGGAAATAGTGTTAACCTTTAGAGCACTGAATACCAGATCATGGGTAGCCAGGAGTGATCATTCTGGAAACAGGTCAAAACCACAGTCAGAATATGTTATCAAACTGAGAACACAAGGAGAGAATTGAGGTCAGGCCTGGACAGGGTCTTTCACTGGGGTTAACAACAGTCTTAAACTGGAGACGGTAAACCAGGATCAGAGTGACCAGGCCTGAACCTACCTCAAGAACTGGGAGTCTAGGATCCAGATAAGTCACAATGAGCAGCAGCAAGCAGGGTCTAAGGAAGAAGCACACCTGAGGTCTGCATTACTCAGACAACTCCCAGCAAGGACTTCCTGATTTATATGGGAACTGTAAGCCAATCAAAGAATCACAGAGAGCTGTCACTCATGCCTCTTAGGGTGCGACTTCTGCAAGTCTCAATCTCTTAGTAGCAATCCAGCCCTGATCTCTAATGGTGAGAAGGACACAGTATGTCCCTTGAACCCCACACACCTCAGTTCTAGGCCTGTGGCCTCTTGCACTGAGGACATATAGATTCCTGCTTTTCATTAAGGAAAAGATACAGACAAAACTCTTTTCTAATCCCTCTTGCTTCCTTTTCCTCTCAGGAGGAAACCTGCCTCCACTTCCTCTTCTGTTCCTTCCTTCCTCTTAAAACAACAGAAGCCCTTTCTTTCCCTGTTGTTCCCTCACCAAGCCCCCAGCACAAACACAACCTCAAGCAGGCAGACAGCAGTCGTTGGACATATTTCTCTGCATCAGGTTGCTGCTGGTTCTTCCCTAAATATGGACTCATCTCATAAAGCAACCTTCCTCCCAGCTTCAGGATCCTGCCTGAGGAAATGGTCCAAAATCTGCTACTAGGGGCTGCTGGACATGTTTGTCCTGAAGATTATAGAAGGAGCAGGCCTGTGGAAAAGCAGGGGGTACATCAGAACAGAACAGACTTCAAGCAAGAATCTTGATCTGGTCCAAACCCCCTGTACCAATAGCTGGATGCCCACTCCCTGCACAGAGCCTCTCCCATACTACTAGTTGCAATCCAAGGTGGTAAAATACCTGGATTGGCCACACTATTTAAAGGCTAATTCAGAGAGTCCTTTAGTTTCACGGCTCCCATCCTTTTCAGGAGGCTGCCCCAGTTTACCAAGCTAAGACTTAGTTTATTATCACCCACTTATTAACTGTGTGTCCTCTAAGAAAGGAGCTCAAGATTTCTATACTGGAATTTGGAGGGCATCAGAGAGCAGAGGTTTGTTGCAGCACATATTCAACTGCATGTTAGAATAGAGAAGTGCTCCACATAGGGATCCACCAGAGAAAATGGGAGATTTGACAATGACTTCAGTGGGGCCTGGAGCTCACTTTTATTTCTTCCTTTCCTTAATGAAATGCACCAGAGGTAATCTGGCCCTAACTTGCATGGGTGGTATAAACCCTGGGAATGCAGGATGTTCAGAAGAGAGAATTACGGAGCTCTGGAAATGGCAAGCTCATTTGCATGAGCATTCTCCATCCTGCTGACTCCCACACTGCACAGCTACACAATGCCTCACGTCAAAGTTTTGCTTTTAGTGTTTGTTCTGCCTTTTCAACTCTAGCTAATTGTTCACCTAGACAGGGCAGGTGTTGTGGTGAGCTTATCCAGCCCACAGAGTGGGAGATATATTTTGCTGGATCTGGCCCTATATTCTTATCAAGCTCACAGATATGTGTGTGCAATATGTTTTTACAGACTTTTAAAAAAATCTGTACTAATGAACTTGTAAATGTTTGCCTCTGCACTGAGTAAACACTTTCCAAGGACATTCTTGGAACAAAGGAGAAGACATCTATTTTCAGGTGCTATTTCCCTGTTAAATAATCAAAAAGGACAGTGTCTTCCAATGCCACCAACTTCCAAGCACTATCACCCTTTTGTATTGTGTTTCTTTGCTTTGTCATGGCAATACTACATCTTAAAGAGCCCGTCCAGTAGCATAGGCTATTGTCCCAGTTCTTCAGGTAACTCCTCCTCTTACTCCTTTGTGGCCTCCCTGCAAACACCCCACTTAGGTCTCAGACCTCCTGCCATCATATTTTTTTGGGCTTAATCTTATGTCTCTCTCTTTCTAGACATGGGAATTTAGGCTGCAATTCCCCTTGCAATTCTCTGTGACCACATTAGCAAGTCAGACTTTAGTTTAGCATACACAGTCCTTTTCTCCCAGGAGCAATGGCAGGGTTACCCAATGACCAACCAGTCTTCGTAAAGCACAGCATTATTTATTTAGAACAAAATCATTGCAGAAGAATCATATCATAGAAACAATAAACAGTTTACATGCAGGTCTAGCTTATTAGGCAATCATCCATCTTCCACATGGAGCCCTTGTTAGGAATAAGGTATTTTAGGTGCTGTCCAGAATCTGTCTCTCTTGGTTAATTCTTGGATCAAGTGTGAGTGATGTTGGTCCCCTAAAGTACCCTAAAACAGGGATTTGGGCAGTTGTTGTTTCCAAGGCCCAAATTCTGCTTCAGCATAACTACCAGTAATATCAGTGGGACTTGAGCAGATTTGACTTATGCAATGGCAGAATGTTTCACCTTGGCTATGTCTATACTTGCAAGTTAGGTCGACTTAAGGAGGCTTAAGTCGACCTAACTTAGTCCCTGTCCACACCAGGCTTTCATTAAATCGACTTAAGAAATTCCTTAAGTCGCCTTAATGAAAGCTTAGGTCAACTTAATAAGAACTGCCGGATAGGTCGACCTAACCCTTAAGTCGACTCCTTAGGTCGACCTAAGCACAGTGTGGATGCTTAAGTCCACTTTATTAGGTCAACCTAAGGACAGTTAGGTTGCCTTAACAAAGTGGACCAAGTCCCCGTTCAGGGAAACTACTTTGTTAAGTCAACTTAATAAGCTTGACCTTAGGTCGACTTAAAGTCAACCTTATTAGGTCGACTTAACAAAGTCGACCTAACTTTTTGTAGTGTAGACATAACCCAAGAATTTTACATTTTAATAACTTGTTTAGCTTGGGCAATATAATTTAATATATTTACTGGGGTGCTAGTACAATTTGTATAGTCAGAGTGCTCAGAGCCATTGAACTGTAAACCTTGTACTGTATACAATGTATATCACTTCAAGCCACGGTGTGTGGCAGCATCCCTAATTCCAGTACCTATGATATTTATGAAGCCTGTAGACCACTGCAGTCTAGGAGAAGAGTAGAATACAACATTTATTTAGAAAGGCAATCGGAATAGTCAGGATTTAACATATTTCCTTCACACTCAGAAGTGACCTGAGAAAAAAACTTAAATGAGTGACTATTCTACATTAATATTAGTACAGTACTCCCCGTGTGCAAATGGAGTGAGTCAATTTAATAGATTCAGGGTGAATAAGCCAAAAGGAACTACTGTGATCATCTAGTCTGACTTCCTGTATAATACAAGTCATATGATGTCTCTAAATTAATTCCTATTTGAACTAGATCATATCCTTTAAAAAAATATCCAATCTTAATTTTAAAATTGCCAATGGTAGTGCAGTTAGACTTGCAGATCAAAAAGAGCCAGGCTTAACATCATACATATTAGAGGTGCTAAACAGACAGGGTTTTGATACTACCAAGATAGTCATCTATAAATAGAAGTCAGAGCCTAGAATATATCCTCTGATGTAGCCACAGGCAATCCAAAACTATAATTATCATAAATAGCCAGCGGATGTAATTTGCTTTATAGGCTAATACAGCTGAAGGAGTATTTCTCTGGCACTGAAGCACTTTCATTATTAGCATTTTGGGGACAGGATTTTCTGACATCTAGGAACACATTTTTAGGAATGTATAGGAATTAGATAAAATCCCAATAATATTATTGAAAATTGGAGATCTCCACCCAATTTTTCCATGTATCATATGGAACTTTTACTCTTAGCAGTAGTGCAATATTTGTGAGTACTTCGAAGCTTTCGTAAGCTGCTTAGAAATGAAGTTTAAAGTCAAAGAGGCACACACAGCTTGAATTCTATTACAAATGTGGATGGAGGATCTAACTCCTGCTCCCACGATCCTTCAATGCTATTGCTCCAGTGGAAGCAGAATGAGCCCCTAAGTGCTGTAGAGTAAGGAATTTAAAAATAAGTAGTCAGTGCTAAAAGGATCTATTAATAAAACTAGTATGTGAAATATGCAGCACATTTCTTTCTAAAAGATGCAGTTTCAATTCACGTGTTAAAATTCAGTGTTAAACCAAGAAACTTGATTCAGCAATGCATTTAGGCACATGCATAATTTTAAGCACATGCTTCAGTACCACTCTAACCCTACTGGCTTAGACTCTAACCCTATTGCTACAACTCAAACATGAGCAATTAGCTTGATATATCTTGCATGATTCTTCTTTATTTCTATACTGAGGGCATTCTCATATAGCCATCATTAACAGTAGAATTCATATTACATTCTATAATAAAATCCTTAATTAGCTTCATGAGTTTGTAAATTCTACAGGGCAGAAGTACATTTTATTTGCAGAATATCTTATACAAAACTGGTAGCCTGTCTGAATTTTATCAGATATTGTTTTGGGGCTTCTTATTTATATAGATGACATAGCTCTCTTTTGACATATGTTCATTCTATGGCAGCATTACTAAATTACACTTTTACTACCAGACATAGAAAACAAATTGTGAAAATTGTTGGGAAGTTTGAGATCCTTGTGAAGGCACTTTATATGCTGCACAAAGATTTCCTAACTAACTGCAGAAATTGAAATCATAATGTGGGAATCATCACTCAGAAACAGACCAATTCTGGGAGAAGATAAGAGAATCTATATTAGCTTGAGGTCCATGAACTTATGTACAAAGCAATATTCGGAGCACTAACCATCCAAAGCAAGTCAAATGGTGGTGGAGCCAGAGAGACAGGAACACAAGCAAAAAATAAGAGGATGCCAAGTAGAATGGAAAAATCACCTGCAGCTGAAGCACCTAGGAGACCCACACTGTCAAAAGCAGCAGCGAGCACACCAAAAGCTTGCTTGATGAGGAATGAGCATACTTTTAGTTACTGTTGAGGGAGCCACCTTAAAAGGGTCAATCAGATATGTCTGGAGTTAATCCAAATGACATGGCTCTATAGGGACACTTTGGCTATGTCTACACTTACTAAAATTAGTTCGAATTAGTTTGTTCGAACTAACCAATTCGAACTAATTTTAGTTAGTTCGAATTAACTTAATACGAACTAGAAAAAATTAGTTCAAATTAGCGATCTTCATTGATTTCAATGGGCCGGTTAGTTCGAAGTAAGAAATTAGTTCAAACTAACATGGCCACATTGGTTAATTCGAACTAACTAGTTCGAATTAACCCTTACTTCTAATACCCTATTCGAAGTTATTAGTTCGAATTAAGGAAGCCCTTAATTCAAACTAATGAAAGCCTAGTGTAGCCATGGCTTTAGTTAGTTCGAATTAAGCTTCCTTAATTCAAACTAACTTGCCAGTGTAGACATAGCCGTTGATACTATGGGGTTTCTGTGCACTTTTAAACATCTATTTTGAGTCACCCTACATGTGACTAGGTAGAATGATCCCACACTTTAGAGTCTGTGAGTCTCATTCTTCACCATATTCATACCAGTTTTTCACTGGGGTGGCTCGACTTATTTCAACAGGATGAAAAATCAAGCCCACTTTTAGATGTTTGTAAAGTGCTTTGGGAACAATGTAAATATAGGCCATATAAACATGGTGATTCTAGGTTGCGCAGTTCATTGCTTATTTAGTCACAGCCCTGAAATTATTTATCTGAGAGTGTTTTGGAATAAATTCAGAATGAAAAACACTATACAAATCACATTTTATTCTGACCATTAAATAACCTAGACAACTATTAAGCAGCAAAATTCATATTGCTAAAGCAAAACAATGTAGTCTTCTTTTAATGGAATAATTATTTTGACAACATTTTATAACTTCACAGTCATAAGTCACTATGTAATATTGTCATCAAAATTTACAGTAGAATTATTTAGACTGTAAGCTGTTTGATTCAGGGACTTTTTACTGCTATTGTGTGTGTTCAAGGCCCTGTTCTTATTTGATCTTTAGTTACTACTGCAATAAACATGATTATTATGATTATTAATAATAATATGCTGAAAATGGGATGGCATGCACATTATAAATTACACATTCCATTTTCATCCACAAATACTAAACTATTTTAGCTTGACGCATATGCCTAGAATACACAATAGAGATTAATTTAAGTTAACCTACTATAAAGGGTAGTTTTAATGTTTGTGGCCAAGATTTCCCAAGCTGGAGCCTAAAGCAAGGATCCTACTTCTTTATTTAAGCACCTAAATTAATGGTATGCTTTTTCTCAATGGAAATGGTTGGGTACTGGGCATTTCTGAAAATCAGTTTATTTAAGTGCCTTATAAATTTATTTATTTTTCTTTCAACATTTTAAACTGCATCTATAGGCTCTCATTCATTCTACCTAGATTTAAGATCCTGTTTTTCAAAAATCTTGGAACTTATGTTTATCCTCTGAAGAATGAAAAATGTTGAGAATACCCATTAAATCTGAGTTTTACCTACAATGATATGAAGTTCAAACTCAATCTGAATTTTTAAAATAATTATACAGGAAAATTTTAGAGCTGATAAGGATATAAATCTGGATATGTGGTTGTGACTACTCATGATACTTGTATTTTAATCGTACTAACCCTGGTTTATTTCCAAGAAGTCACTGAAGTAGTTATGAGAAGCATAAATAAAAGCCTATTTAACACTTAGGAATCTGGAGGCATTGCACATATTTCCTCTCATCCTTCATATGGCTAGTAGTTTGGAAAAAGGAAAAATATGTTAATTACAAATATAATGCGACTGTACCTGCAGAGACTCATGGTTGTATATAATATAGGAGTGAAGCTGAACAATGGTACCTGAAACTGAAAATCGGAATGTGAAGTCCTACAGATTAAAATAAAAGTTAAACCCTTTTCATGTTCCCAGAGCACTGATTCCACTCAAGAATATGTTTCCTTTTTGTTTCTCTGCTGCATCTTGACTCTGCATGCATCGAAACAGATGTTCTATTTAAAACTGCTAAGTAAATATTAAACTTGTAAGTTCACAGTCTGCATTTCTTTGACATTGCCCTCCAGTGCTGCAGGCTTCTCTGATGAGGTTGCTTTTAAATAAGGTGACAGGTGGCTTAGAAATAAGCCTTACAATTAAAAACTTTAACAATTATAATTCACATTTCCTAAATGTTATAAGTGCTTCTCATAACATGCACTTTTAGGGCTAGATCATGACATTATGATCTCCCCTCCCCCTCAACACCCCTCACCCCCCTCCCCCCAGTGTAAGAGGCAGTGCATTGCTCTGCTGTCTCCAATTAATTTGGAAAGAAGATGGAGACACAGGGACTTGCTTACACACTATCCCAAAAGGGAGAAAAGTGTGCTGTATCTACACCTGGAACAGTGCATGCTCTCTGATGTGTGTGCACTGCACAGCTGTGCTGCTGAACAGGGCCATGTTACCATGTCTCTTCCCTGTTGCTGACCCCTGCCAGCCATCTGGGAAGAGGAGAAACAGCAGAAGCTCTACAGAGCTTCCTTCTCCTCTTGCTACCCATAATATGAGTCTATGTGATAGGGAGCCTTGTATCTTCTTACATCTTTTTGCTGTGCCCTAGCAAGGCCATGATTTGGCTCTTAGGCTTTTGCACTGAGTAAATAGATGCAGCTTTCTTTCAACACAGATCAGGAATTTAAATCAGGATTTTTGAAATCTTTCAAATCAGGATTTTTGAGAGAAAGACTACTGAACTATGGTGGCATATAGAACCAAATACTGCTTTTGATCCATATATAAAGCTTACACTGATGTCTATAGGAGATCTCAGTGTGCATCACAAGTGACATATGGTCTACATTTAGCATAGATGATAGAGTGAAGGACTTTGTAATTATGATGGTTACAGTTATAAGGCAGAATGGTATGCCTAGGAACCAGAAAAAAACAAGTTAAAACAGGGACTGGAATGGGAATAAGAATTCCTGGCCTCAGCTTCCAGCTCTGCCGCTGTCTGACCTTGAGCAAATCACTTGTGTCAAAAAACTTTCAGAAGTGCCCACTAACCTGGCATGCCCAGTTTGAGAGCTAGAGAGCAGTGGTTTTCAACCAGTGGTTTGCTGTGAGAACTGTCCAAGAGTGCCATGACATTTTGTACAAAGGTAATGAAAATCAATGTAAAGCAAAAATTGTTTCATCTTAAACAATATTCTATCCAACCAAAATTACAACTCATAAAACTTGTGAAAATTAATCATCAAATTAAAAGCGAGGTATAGGTCTTTTGATTCTAAAACATGAACATTCTATATGCAGGTGACCACAGGGCAAAATTGAGATGAGGTGTATTTTTTTCAGTAGATATGAGACATTAATGCATTTGATCCTTTTTAGCTCGTTTTGTGTACTATGTTGCAAACCTCTCTAGTAAGACTGTACCCTTAAGAACTGTAAATACATGTGACATTTATGAGCAATCAATTCAGCTGAAAAAAGTGTGTGTGTCATGGAATTGTTTGTCTCATTGAAGTGTGCTTTGTTACTGAAAGGGTTGGGAACCACTGATATAGAGTCTTCTTATCCAAGTGGGGAGAATGAACAGCTCCCACCACTTCAATAAGAGTTTCATGGTCCTGCACCTCTGCAAGTCAGATGCCAGGCCACTTAAGTTGAACACCCAAAAATTCAATCACTCAAATTTAATGGACCCTTTTGACAATGTTAGCATCATACCCTTTATACCTCAGTACATGTGTCTGCAAAATGCTCCTGATACTTCAAAGAGATGTTCTGAAGCTTAATTAGTGTTTGTTAAACACTTGGTAGATCTACAGAAGAATATCATGTAAATGCAAAGTGTGTTATCATAACCACATTTGGAAGATAGCTCTGGCAAAGAGATTTTTCACAAAGATGTTTTTGGAACACAGCATATGTTACCCATTTACACAGTGATTCCAGTGTTAATAGTTGGGTAATCTTGATATTTACTATGCCACAACCATAGCCTATGGATATTTATGAATCAGATCAGCTTGTATTTGCTGGAGTTGATTATGTGAATCTGAGAATACTCTAGAGGGTTGGAGGAAATTAAGTCTGAGAAACTGTTTTCTCCACTAGGTTGCTGCTCCACATTTGCTGACTGGCAGCTTGTGTTGGACAGAGCTATGATTCAACTCTCTCTCACTTCTTTGCCTTGTCCGTGGTTGCTAGAAGACAGTTTTCTATAAGATTTTTAGTATATTTGCTCATGGTTTGACTTTCACACATTTTTCCCCCTCATTTTTGGATACCATTTTTAAACAGATCCTATGGCACAGTTCAGTCAGCTGCTCTGAACAGCTTGCTATGAACTTACGCTTCACTTGGAACGATGGTCCACACAGCCTACTATGGAAGGGTAGTGCTGTTAGAGGAGTGACAAACTTTGCAGTGTTCAGGGAAACCAGAAGGAAGTTGGGGAGCTGCCACTTGTGCTATGCCGGCAGAGCTGGCAAGGAAAGTGGACTTCTGCCCTCATGTGACAAGGCATCTCCTCATACAACCATAATGGTAGTGTTCATAAAAATCCAGAAAGCTTTCCCTCAGCTGTTGAGACTAGCCACTGGTTGGTAAAGGTAGGAAAAAGGAATATACCCTGTGAAAAAATCTTCTCATCTCCCTCTTTCTGCATCTTCTCAGCTGCTGAGTCTAGAGTCAGAGACTTGCTGTGGAGGTTCTGGCATGCTGACAGAGCCTCCCGTTCCTGGTCCCCATCTCTGGCATTCACAAGGCCACTGTGGCGGTGTTCTCCATCAGCAACCTGGTGCCAGGTGCCTTAGTACAGCCCCAAAGTATCTTGTTTCTGTCCAAAAGAATCCACCTACCTGCCCCAGAGCAAATATTGGTGCCATGGGTCTTGTTATAGTGCAGCTAGAGTTCATTCCCTTTCTCCAAGCACTGATTTTCCAAATAAACAATAGCTGGTTTGGCAAGATATTCAGACACCTCATTTAAACCAGGATTCACCAAATTACAGGGTTCAGCTGGGACTACACCATCTCTTTGCTCCGGATATTCACAACTGCCCAGATGCCTGCCAAGATGCAGCTGGCAGCAGCTCATACAACAGCATCTTCTGAGACAAGCTATAAAAAGCGGCTTTGCTAATACACAGTGGCTCACAAAGTGGATTCCAAAGAAAAACAGTGCACAATAAGACCTCTGCTACTTGTATAAGTAAAGGGCTTAAGAAAAGTGTGACCATGGGCCAGAAGAGTATAAAACCTGACTAAATAAGTCCCCTAAGCAGTGTGTATTTGTGCTGTTGTATGACGTGCATTGTAGGGGCAAGACTTATTGTGCTGCCTGAACTACTATGCAAGCACTTGTTGTCTGCTCCAGTACTATCCTGGTTGATGTAGATGATGTGACTGATGGTTAACTTGGTGTAAGTGCAGTCCAAATGGTGGAGTGAACACTTGCGCACCACTGGGACACATATTTTGCACGGGCAATTGGTATATTTCAGACTAGAGCTGATTGGGAATTTGACACGCCCCAGAATTGTCAATAACCTCACTATTATGGCATTCACCTGGGAGGTGGGAGATCCTGGTTTAGTCTCTATTACAAATCAGGCAGAGGAAGGACATGAACCTGGGCCTTGCACATTTGAAGGAAGTGTCATAAGTACTGGAGTGGATCAGGCTTTCTTTTTACACCCATTTTAAAAGGTCTAAGTTTTGTTTCCATAAAACAGATATCAAAATCTCTAAGGTTTTCAACTTGTTTTCTGGTCAGTCCTATTTCAGACACACTAAATGTCCAAACAGTAGTTAGCATCTAGTGGGCTTTAGCACAGGCAAAATTCCTAAGGAGCATGTCTCTGTTTATTGATTTGTTAAACATGGATGCTCATCAGGCTAACACATCCAGTAAATTTTTTTTTAAATGCTCATTTTATAAATAATTGCTAAGGTGCAGCTTGGCATTGATATATTTAATACACTCTGAAAAATTCAGGACTGCATACATTTACAGATATACCCTGACATTCAGAGTCACAATCTTACCTAATAATTGAGTGTGCACATAACTTTGTTAGCAATGCACCAGGTTACACTGTGAGAAATTTTCATATTTTAAATAACATTAAGAAAACTAGTTTTGTCTCTTTTTAAAACACGATTTTTTTAAAATGCAAAAACATGGCCTCACACCTAGATTCACTTGTGCTCACATAGGAGAAAGAAACCTTTAGCAGATTGTGAGCTAAGTGAGTTCTGCACTCAACATACTACTAAACTGCACAGCTAAAAGTGGGAGTCTGAGGAACCTTCAACCCTCAATATTCTCAGAGTGTCAGAATTACAGCAACATTTACAGTACGTTAAATAACTTTGCATTTGAAGTAGACTGCAACATGTCTTTTCTTGAGCATTGTGGGTTAATCTAGTCATTACATGTCATGCTGCTTTATAAAACAGGCAGGAAGAATTAACCCATGTTAGCGATGAGGAATCTAAGCCAAGATTGTGTATGATGAAAGAATCTCAGAAGGTTTATTGGATTGTTTAAGATAATCGCCTAACTGTTTGGAGGTTTATATTTTTTTTTCAGTCTGCAACATTAGGTGGGAAATATAATTTTGTGCATCTTTAAATCTTGGCTGTTCTAAGGCCCCTATACTTAAAGCCATTAGCTTTCATTTCAACCTGGCAGTCTAGCTTTCTCTTCCAATCAGCATCTCTTTGTTGCTGACATAAGGATAGTGAGAACAACTGTATTTTTAAAAAAGGGGAACGATGGATTTGTGGCTAAACTACAGGGCGTCAGATGATAAAGGTTAGCTCCACCATGGACTTCTTATTTGACCTTGGGTAAGTCACTCAACATCTCTTTGCCATATCTGTAAAATAGGGATAATAATATTTATCTTGTGAGACTTAATTAATGCATTTTTTTGAAAATACTTGGACATTTTTGGATGGAAGATACTACAGAAGTGTCACGTGTTATATTACAAAGCAGTTTTTCAACTAATATAATTTCGGATAGTAGATCAAGAACAGCACGAATGATTAAAGGTCTGGAACGCTTGACTTATGAGAGAAGATTGAAAGAGCTGGGTTTGTTTAGTCTGGAAAAAAGGAGACTGAGAGGAGACATGATAACAGTTTTCAAGTACCTAAAAGGTTGTCACAAGGAGGAGAGAGAAAAATTGTTCTCCTTAACTGCCGATGATAGGACAAGAAGCAATGGGCTTAAATTACGGCAAGGGAGGTTTAGGTTGGACCTTGGAAAAAAATTCCTGTCAGGGTGATTAACCACTGGAATAAGTTGCCTCGGCAGGTTGTGGAATTTCCATCATCGAAAGTTTTTAAGAGCAGGTTCGACAAGCACCTGTCAGGGATGGTTTAAGAGGGTACTTGCTCCTGCCATAAGTGCAGGGGACTGGACTCGATGACTTCGCATGGTCCCTTCCAGTTTCTATGATTCTATGAGTTTTAAGCTCTTTCCAGTTTCAGCTTCACTTCTTAGTTACAAACTCAATTCTGCTTTTACTTGAGATTATGCATGCAGAGGAGCGCACTAATAATGTTATTACGTAACACTTCAGAAATGCTCATATCTCTTAACAAAGTTGTATCTCATTCACACACCTTATGGAAACAATTGCAATACAAGTGAGGACATGTACTGCTATGTTTGAAAAGACTGTTCAGATGAAGTCGTCATGGCCCTGCCCTAGTCCAATACAGTCAAACCCTCCCCCCCTTAAATTGTTTTCCTCTGTACCTGAGGTTGGCAAGATGGTGCTACTTCACTGCTCGTGGGAAAGATCTGTACAATGAGAAACAATACCTAGTTCATGTTCAAGGTTGTGTTGACCTGTATTGCATACACTAGCGTGCAGCAGATATGATGACTGATTAATAGTTTCTAAAGAGCTAATCCAAATGATGTAGATTATGATATTCTGGATTTGAATTATTTTGTAATTTTGTAAATCTTTGCACATGCCACCATCTTCATCACAATCTGCATCCGGCTGTAAGAGGGAAATCCCAGTGGTCTTTCTTTTTAGATCACCACTCATGTGAAGAGAACAGACATAAACTTCACATATGGAAAGATTTAATTTTAATATTTAATTACAGCCTGACAAACACTATTGTGCAGGAAAAGTGACCAAAACTATCTATTTATCATTGCCAGGGCAACAACAAACATGCTACTTAAGAAAATGAGCTCAGACCTGGATTCCTTGTGGTAAATACATACTGAAAATACAGAAAAGGTCTTTATCAGAATGTTGCCAAATTCAGTTACAAGGAAGGCTTCTGCCTGCAACGTAAGAGCCCAGATTTTGTAATAATTTAAATTAAGACAATTTTCTCTCAGTTGTCTGTATTGCAAAAGGCAGGAAATAATCCAATGAAAGAACTAGAAACAAATATTACAGGTGAAATAGTGGAAGTATTTCCTTATTCCTCCACTGTTCTCTGCTACTCCCCCATTTCCAGCACTGGTATTTTTCCTGTAATGCTGTTCATTGGCAGGACAGTTTTAGGAGTGTTTTGGCATGGAGTAGTCTGTTTATTCTCCCTGGAGACTGCACATGGATCATAAGTCCTTGCTAGCATTCTTAACCCTTAATGTCACTCACAGTGTTCACTTTCTGAGCTACTCTGCCAGAGCAGCTGCAGTGCTGGAACATGAGGAGGAGTAAATTGTCATGGAGTAAGGAGTAAATTGTCATGTCGAGAGTCATACATTTTTAGAATCCCTTAATTCTTTTATGGGGTCTCCACACACAACTCTAAATCATCCCCATTGCTTAAAAAATGTTAAGATTAGTAGATATCAATGTCATCATCACTGTTCATAAAAGAAGCAGGCCCACTGCCCTTCCTTCTATTAATGAATGCCTTGTTCTACTCAGATTAGCGACAGCTGCCACAAGGTTCCTTAAATACTGATTTCTGCTGGTTTCCCTGTGTTTGCTGCTTGGCAAAGTTGGTGTCTGATTCATATTTTATACTGCTGCAATATGCATTGAACTCCCCCCTCCTCCCCCGACCCTTATTACAGTAAATTGAAATCTAAATGCTGATGATTTTATGTTAAGTGCTAGATTACAGATTTTTTTCGCCGTAGCTGAACTATACTAACCACTGTACTAAAGCTGGTTCCCACTTTTACAACACTTTCCTTGTATAGATGTCAAAGTACTTTTAAAAAATGAGTAATCATTATTATTCTCCTTTTATAGGGAGGAGAGACTTGCCCCAAACAACACATCATTTCAGTAGTAGAAATGGGGAAAAATCTCAGGTGTCATGTCTCCTTGTTGCACCCTCAGTCTATTAGATCAAGATACCCCTCTAGACAGAAACCATTCATGGATGATCCAATACTGCTGAAATGTTACTTGGTATTTATCTGCTGTTTTAGAATGCCTGGAATTTATTTTTGACTGAGTATATTTTTCTTGTCTAAAATAGGACATTCACTTTTTTGCTTACAATTCCTCTTTTTGTCTTTTATACAAATATTGCTTTTACATTACTGATGCTTTCAGGTAAATGCTTAAAAGACAAAATAAACAGAAGGCATAAATTATCAGTTTTCACAATTGAGAGAGGTAAATAAAGGGGCCCCCAAGGATGTAAACTGGCATCGGTGCTGTTCAACATATTCATAAGTGATCTGGAAAAAGAGGTACACAGTGAGCTGACAAAGTTTGCAGATTAGCTTTTGCCATTCAAGAAAGAAATCTTGAAGTCATTGTGGATGGTTCTCTGGAAACATCCTCTCGCTGTACAGTGGCAGTCAAAAAAGACAATAGAATGTTAGGAACTATTAGGAAAGTTATAGATAATAAGACAGTAAATATCATAATGCCATTACTTAAATCCGTGGTATGCCCACTTCTTGAACACTGTATGTAGCTCTGCTCAACCCATCTCAAAAAAAGATACACTAGAATTGGAAGAAGTACAGAAAAGGGCAACAAAAATGATTAGGGTTATGGAACAGCTTCCATATGTGGAAACATTTAAAGAAAACTAGGACTTTCCAGTCTGGAAAAGAGACTACTAAGAGGGGATATGGTAGAAGTCTATAAATTCATGAATGGTGTGGAGAAAGTGAATAAGGAAGTGTTATTTATCCCTTCACAAAACACATGAACCAGGATTCACCCAATGAAATGAACAGGCAGCAGATTTAAAACAAACAAAAGGAAGTACTTCACACAATGCACAGTCAACCTTCAGAACTTGTTGCCAGGGTACATTGTGAAGGCCAAAACTATAATGGGGTTCAAAAAAGAATTAGATAAGTTCATGGAGGATAGATCCATTAATGGCTATGAGCCAAGATAGTCATAGATTCAACCCCATGCTCTGGATGTCCCTAAGGGCAGGTCTACACTGCCTGCCATTTTCAGTGGCAGTCAAACAGAGATATGCAAGTTACTTAAAATAACTTGTGTATCTCACTTTGACTTCCCTATGCCTGGCATCTTTACTGCACTAAGTTGAATGGAGGGCCTGAGTTGAAGGGAGGGCCCTCCCTTCGACTCAGCACTACTCCAGTTGCCTGGGTGGTCTTAAGGGATTGACTTCCTGATCTATTGAGTGGGTCTTTACAGACCCAATCAGTCGATCAAAAGGTCGATCTGATGGCAGTGAATTCCCCACCATCAATGAAGACAAGCCTCTCATTGCCTGAAGCTAGGACTGTTCTGTTTATGCCCTCTGAAGCATCTGACATTGGCCACTGTTGGAAGACAGGATACTAGGCTAGATGGATCATTGATCTGAACCAGCATGTCTGTTCTTATGTTTATTGTAGAAGTGTTTGATTGTATTCAGTTTATCAGAGACATATTTTGCAATTCTGTGTGAAAATCCAATAAACATACAGTAATTAAAAAGGAGATTAAGAGATTCTAGGAACCTGTTTGCCAGCTTGTTAATAAAAGGGTACTTTACATGCTTTATTATTTAGCAATATAATCTCTAAAAGAATGCAGCAGTTCATAAACTCATTCTACAGTGATGCTCCATTGTCACTTAGACCCAGTATCACCCAGCATATTCAGAACCTGAAATACAGAGTGTGCAACTTGGTACATAGTGCTGACAACAAAGAAACAGCTTTTGTTACTAATCTGACAAACATTTTACCAAGCCCCGGATATTTGGTTTAAACACATTATTTCCGCTAATTAACAGTGAAACCACTTCTAAACGATCTCAGATAATTTTGATGATAGATTACATTGTGTAATTGACAGCAGCTGGAATGCCTTCAAGTTTTCTTCAATAAGAGATTAATACTTAGGTCTTAAATAGTGCTTTACATTTTAAAACACAGCACAAGCTAATTAACTCTGAAAAGTCCACTTCTGAGCATTTTTTTTTCACATTTTGCACAGGAGGAGAATGAGCTACAGATAGATTAACCATTTTTTCCTGCTCCCACTGAAGTCAAGGGAGAACTAAGCAGGGCCATCCCTGGGGGGGGGAGGGAGAACACCCAGGGCCCTATGGTTACGTGGGCCCCACACTGTCCTGCTCCCAGCGGGGCAGTGCGGGGCTCACGCGCGCCGCAGCCCCTCCTCCCACAGCCACCCCGCTGCCTTCGGCAGCGAGCCGAAGGCAGCGGGGCGGGCCAGGAGGGCTATGCCCAGGCCCTGGGCAGGCCCTCCCCAACCCCAGGCCCAGGGGCGGAGCATGTGGGGCCAGCCTCTGGGCTGGCCTGCCCCCACACGGCTGGCTCCCTACTGCAGGTGGCCTCCAGGACTGGAACTGGCTCCAACCCCCCAGCAGGCAGCCTCGGTTGCCTGGCTCCCACCTGCAGGCGGCCTCAAACTCCAGGACTGGAGCCAGCTCCCCGCGCCAGCAGCCTTGGCTTCCCAGCCCAGGGCTGGCTCTCTGGGAGGCGGAGCGGGCTGGTTGGCCTGCCACACTCCCCTCCAGCATGGGGGCGGGGCCCCGCTTCGGCCAATTGGCTCTGGGTTCCGCTCCCCCCACGGGACGGCCCTGGAACTAAGTCCTAACCTACTTGCCCAGGGTGATACAACTAGTATGTGGCAGAGCCACAAGAGTGCTTGGTTGGACCCCAAATTTACGATCAGTCAAATAGACCATTTTACATATCTCGCTTACACTGTGGTATTTGGTTCAACTATAGATTTATCTTGTTTTCTGCTTCTAAACTGAATGACTGTAGTGTACCTGAAGGTGAGTCAGGCACTGTGCAGGATTCCCCACTCAGTTATTCTAGTATACGCAGGCTCAGGAATTACATTCAGATTTAGAAATCAATGGCAGGAAGCTGCCAGCCATGGCCACTTGTGTCTGAGCAGTGGATCTGTGATGTCTATTACTGGAGACTAATATGAGATCATTAAACTCTTGTTCACCTGTGATTAAAATTATAATTTGAACTCCTCCTACAGAGATATGATGTTAGTATGCAATGTGAAAAAAACTGTGGGCTTTCTATGAATTGATGTCTCTATCAATACCAGGCCAGTTTATAGAACAGCTTCTACTGTGGCTGCACTGAAATTTATCTAACACTAGAGTGGGAAAAATCAGAGGGATGAGTTGATAATAATGTTATGGGAGATTGTTAAACCAATTTGGCAATCCAGTAGTTTTTTCTATACTTTGAGTATATTGGGCCATTTGGATACTGTAAATTAAATTATTACTATATATTTTAAGGCTTGTAGGCTAATAGTGTTGCAAGTGTTGAATAACTGAAAATTAGGAAGTTTTATATTATTTACCTTGCATAATTAGGTTCTTGCAACATTTAAAGCTTTTGGACACCAAACATATGCATCTTCCACAAGAAATTATCTTTTTCAGGTTATGTGTGGGAGATTCTGGCTATTATCCAGGATGATTCAGCTCTTGTCTGGCTTCTGTGAGTCAGTGACAATTTAAGTGACGTAAATATAAATTATAATCGTAACTAGCAAATACTTCTCCTGAGACTTTTACTGTTCCTTTTAACCCTTGCTATTACTTTGCCTTAAATTATTCAAATGTACTGAAAACAATTTTTGTTCTATTGCTAGTTAAATAACTTATCAATAGGACTCTCTTCAGTTAGTGTCTTTTATATATTGATGCAGAAAGAATTATTTAGATAAGTAAATCACTCATGCTTTTTGCCCTAAGATTTTTGTGTATAAGTTTTCCAAATTCAGCTATACGTTTTGGAGATACTCAGACCAAAACTGATATTGGTCACAAATAGAAGGTTTGTCAGTCTCCTGTTAGCACTTTGCTATCCATGAAAACAATGCAAGTGGAAAAAAAAATTCCCCCAAGAAATTGCTCAAGCTAAAGTTGTGTAGTGTTATTGTTTATGCTATTCAAAATTTGACCAGCAGACAAAAAAAACACCCCTATAGCTTCAATGTTTCCATTCTCCACAAAGTTGACCTTTGCATCATTTCACTTTCATCATTGTTAAAAATAGTTCCTAGCCTTTTCCATCACAAGATAGTTTATATGCTTTAATGATCAGCTGCTTCCCTTTTAACATTGTTTCATTGTCTCTGGATGAGCAATAACCAGGGCTTTTTTTTGTGATAGTACTCAGGGTTACTGAGTACAGGCACCTTTCTTTCACAGCGATGCGGCCCTGGCTCCTGCCACCACCGGCGGTGGCCCAGGTCCCTGGCTGAATACCTGCACCTTTTCTTTTACAAAAAACCCCCCACTGACAATAACCATAATAAAGATGAGAATATATCTGATCACCCTATTCACCATGAGTCCAATTTTCAGCCTTCAATTCTTACAAAATGAAATAGGGTTTCTAGAATTAAAATTTAGAGGTGGGATTTTTAAAAAACTGCTAACATAGATAGGTGTCCAATTCAAGTTCCATAAGCATTTTTGAAAATGCCATCCTAGGTGCCTAAGACTGAAAATTGGGCCCCTTTATAATACTAAATTGCAAATGTTAAATTGGACTATTTAAATAGTCCACCGAAGGGCCTGTCTCTACTAGTAAAACTACCTTTTATAACACAATATTCCTCAGCTGATAAGAAATGTTTGATCTTTGCCTGTGTAGATGTAACATCTGCTATAATGCAAATTGTGCTGCAGAAATATATTGTAGCTCTGAGGTACAACAAACACAGAGTTAGAGTTAAGATATTCTTAAAAACATAAAACTTGAGCTCATCCTTCTTCCCTCTTTTCTCAAGGATGTTTTAAAATGGGGCTTTTCTGGCACAGCATCTAGGCTGGAAGGAGACTGTAGGTTGTACTTGGAATATATGCCTTGGATTTTTTCCTTTTCTTTTCCAATTTCTTCTCATCTCTTCTATAAGTTCAAAATGCAAACCTTAGTGACTAATATTTTCTGGTAAGTACAGCAATTAATTTAATGGCACAGCACTTTATTTTCATTTCTCTTATACCACATAGGCAGTAGCATATGCATAGTAATCTCACTTGTCCTCTGCCTCAGTGGTATGTCAACAAGCAAGTGTGTGTGATATGCCCTTTCACTCCACTGATATGCATGTGACAAAAGGTTGCAATCTTTCTTTGTACTGTAAATAAATAATTTCCACACGGAACCTCTTCTACAATGACTTTAAAGAGAACTAAAAGAACTCTGATTCCATTTCTTTTCCATTTCAGGAATCTGAAGTTAATAAAATCAAATGGATTTCTCAATAAGTTCATGAGGGTATTCAGGATGCAAAGTGCTCCTTATCTTTTGAAACCTCAGTTTCCTTACCCGAGGAACAGGCCCACTGTTTCCTTTTCAATAGCATAAGCTATACAGGAACAAGATTCTATCCAACTGAAACCACCAAATGATTTCAAAGGGAACTGAGGTCTTTCCTTAAGAAAAGTTCTGAGGAATGGAATAGAAAATTATAAGGAATTTGGCCCATCCTATCAATGTAGAGAATTATCCCTGTCCCGTAGACCCAAAACATTTTCTAAGCACATAATTCAGTAAGTCTGCTGTGCCCCTACAGTTAAGAGTTCCTAGGTAGTACTGGTGTTTCAAGGCTGCTGCAATGGCTCCTGAGCCTGCTGAACCCTGTCCGTTGAGAACAGGGATAAAAAAGTGATGAATCTAGGTTATTTCAGAGTGAGGGGCTCCTTTCCAACCCCTTTGTGTGCTAGGACACACTGAGACAGTGCAAAATACACCTCACCAGAATGCACCCTTTGCAAGGGCTCTTTGGGTACATCCACACTGGAGCCTTAGGTCGACTTAAGGGCAGTTAAGTCGACCTACAGATCACTGCGTCCACACTGGGCGCTTATTAAGTTGACTTAAGTGCTTTCTTAAGTCGACTTAATACCACCACCTCTTAAGGTCAACCTAAGGCTTAAGTCGACCTTATTAAGTCAACTTAAGCCAGGGTAGATGGGGGGGATAGCCCTTAAGTTGACCTAATTGACCTTCAGGCCCCCTCGCAGAGTTCTTGGCTACTCCTCCATCGACCTAGCACCTGTCAATGTGGATACAGGGCTGTGGACTCTCTAAGTTGACTTAACAAGGTCGAATTTAAGTTGATTTAAAGTCAACCTTGATTAAGTCGACTTAACAGAGCCTCCAGTATAGACGTATCCTTTGACTCCCTGTCCCTTGCAGAGAG
Source organism: Pelusios castaneus (assembly GCA_007922175.1). Taxonomy (NCBI): domain Eukaryota; kingdom Metazoa; phylum Chordata; order Testudines; family Pelomedusidae; genus Pelusios; species Pelusios castaneus. The sequence continues at coordinate 306,685 of ML685776.1, read as the reverse complement.
GAGCTATGCTATTTCTGATGCAATCAGGATCTTCTGAGTTGCACGGAGTAGGGAGGCCAGGAGTCACCCCATGCGCATTATGTGCATAGTCACTTTGGCTATGTCTACACTAGGAAAAGTTAGGTTGACTTTGTTAAGTCAACTTAATAAGGTTGACTTTAAGTCGACTTAACAAAGTGGCAACAGTTTAAGTCGATTTAGTCCACTTTGTTAAGTTGACCTAATTGCCCTTAGGCCGACTTAACAAAGTGGACTTATGCAACCACACTGGGCTTCGGTTGACCTAAGGAAGGGTTAGGTTGACCTTAGGAGGCTTAAGTCGATCTAATGAGTGATAGTTATTAAGTCGACTTAAGCTTTCATTAATTTGATTTAAGTAATTTCTTAAGTCGACTTAATGAAAGCCTAGTGTGGACGCGGCTTAATTTAAGTCTACTTAAGCCTCCTTAAGTCAATTTAAATTGCCAGTGTAGACATAGACTTTGGGAGCAAACTGTAAGTTACTCCTTTACATTAGAAAAAATATTCTTACTCTCACAAGAAAAAGGGAAATGCATGGAAAGCTGTGATAAAACACTCATACTTCCATAGATTCCAGTATTCTGTTCAGATCCACACTTCTGAGTAACTGGAACTGGTTGAAAAAAAAAATAGGGGTGAAAAATGGTTAAATTTTGACTGATTTCCAATCCAAAACACAATTATTTTTCACTGTTTTAAAATTTGTCATTAAATATTTTAAAAATTGTTTTTTCTCTTTCTTCCCCATTTTCGTTTTGCCACAGAATGCAACAGAATGAATGATGTCCAAGTTGGATTTTATTTTTACTCTTTTTCAGTTTTCATCGTTTTTCTATGGCCATTTTTTTCAAAACTAACTTCGCTTCTGAAAAAAAGTTACAAAGGGAGAAATGAAAAAAAATAGAAAAGTAAAAAAATACCTCAAATGCCATTGCAATCTGTGGGGAAAGAAAGAAAAAGAAAAAGGAGAGATGGGAAATATTAAAAAAGTAAAACTGAGATTTCTGGTTTTGACCAAACAGATTTTTTTTAAATGGTAATTTGCAGAAGTTTCCAGTTTCAAAAATAGGCCATTATTCATTGAAGAGAAGTTGTGAACAAAAATTTTTGACCTGGCATACATAACATATTTCCTTGCTTTTGTCTTACTTTTGAACGCAACTTTTACCTTTACATGTTTCTCACAACAGCCTATACTTAAAAAAAACCAAAAAAACCTGTCATACCACAGTCTCAGTTTTGCGCCCCAGTTAAGCACAGCTTCAATGTCCGAGGTCAACCTATGCTCGGTTAAGAATCAGGGCCTATGAATATGGCCTTCTTGCCTTTTCTTCAGTCAACCTTAGTAAAAGGCCAGCTTCTCCTTGAAGGATTATATATTTATTCTAGATGAATAGCTTCCTGGGTATATTTTACTCTGTTATATGTACTCTGTTGTGTTCTCTGTAATGAAAGTCATAGTGCTGATATTTAGAAAGTTGATATGGCAGAATAGTGAAACCATTGATTCTCATCCAAGAAGTTAATTAACAAGACACATTTTCTTTGAATGTGATGTGTTCATGAATTAATTAATGCAATTCAGGACTTTTCTATGTTATAAATGTGCCTTTTTACTTATAACCTGTGGCCAAATACTTTCAACTTGACAAGATGATTTGCTCTATTGACCATGGGCAGATTTAACTCAGTGCACAAGCTAATAACTTCCTTTGTAGGGGGTCAGAAGGAATCACACATTTTCTCTTTTAAGTCAAGAACATCTTCATTTCAAAAGGACAGTGCCATCTCATATATGTGAACTCTGTGTTCCCGGGAAGTGAAAAAAAGGCACAACAGAGCACAAATCAGCAGACTTTTATGAATCTTGTAGTGTATTTATTTTGGTGCCCTCATTTTGTGGAAATCCATGTAACCAGGTTTTGGTTTGGTTTTTTCCTGAAATGGGCTCAAAGCGAGAGAGACTTGGGGAGCTGCAGTCAGTTTCTGTATCTTTGTATTTTACAAGCTGCACAGGTTTTTCTGGACCATTTGTAATGACGAAAATAGCTGCCATCTTGAGGCTGTGCTGCTGCAATTATGTGGAACTAACTACTGAAATATTGGTTTATTCAAGGAAGTTGTTGATCCGCTTTGGGAAGATGTTAACACAGGTGAATGATCACTAGTTCTTACCTTGATATGTTTGAGATGAATTGGACCAAAAGTATATGTATCTCTACTGCAAGACTATATTAACATCATAACGTATAACATCCCTAAATAAGACCATGTTAGATAGCTGTAGAGACATTATATTTGTTACTTTAGAGAAATACATTAAAATGTTCCTTTGTTATTCAAAACTGACACTGAATAGCTCTAGCAGATCCTCATGCAGCTGCAATAGAGAGCAGCACAAAGGGAGCATATGGGGAGTAGAATGGAAGAATAAATTTTAAGTTCTTAGGCAGCAATACTGAATACTTGTAGACTCAGTAGTAAAATCAGCTGCTGATTTTCCCAGGACTGCTCCCTGTGAATGGCTGTTGGTCTTTTGGAAGCACTAGCATTGCTTTCTATCTCACTCGCATTGACCCTGAGGAGGGTCATCTACCCTCATAAGTCTTCTTCCTTCAGGCAAGTATGCCTCTCACTTACTACTTCCATAGCAACGCTTTTTTTACAGGAAACAGCAAGGAAATGTTCCCTGGGACATCAGCAGCAGAGAGGAAAGTGTTTTTCCAATCTGTTACAAAAGGATTAGAAGTAAAATAAAATATCCTTTAAAAATAAACCAGTGAGCTGGCTTTCTCTCACTGTGACTCTCAATTATGAAAAAAATTAGTACAGCCACTTGCTCAAAGCTAGAGAAAAAAGCAGCTTAAACTAAGTGTAACCAGAGTACCTTATTTTTATTTTTATTCTTAAATAGATGTATTACAGAAGCATCCAAGGGTCACAAATCAAGATCAGGGCTGCACTGTACAGCTATATAGTAAAGGAGCCCTTGTTTACAAAGGGTTACAACCTAAATAGATAAGACAAATAAATGGTAGGAGGAAGGAATTATTTTAATTTCCATTTTACAGATGGGGAACAGGAGGTACAGCAAGAGTAAGTGACTTGGGCCTGGGCTACACCTGAAATCTATGGCAAAGCTAGAACTGAATGCAAATCTTATGAGTCCTGGTTCAGTTCTTTAGCAAGACGATTTTTCCTTTAGATTTTTATTTTTTAACAGATAAACCAGCTATTCTGTTTTGCCATATCTCTTGGGAAAGGCATAGTCTTTTTTCTGCATTTTTAGAAGGCCTATAAATGAGGCCCAGGTCCATAACTGGAGACCTTAGGTGGTACCACTATACAAATAATGATAATGATGACATAAAAGACTCAGTCCTGGACACCCTTCTTTACATGAGCAGTCCTTACTCACATTCTGAAGCCAATGGTACTGTTTGTTTGCATAAGTACTGCTCACATGGGAATAAGTGTTTCAGGCTTGGCCCCTAAACTAGGCATAACAATATAGCAAGGGATAACAAACCAATGGACAAGAGCTGTGATCAAGATGATGAGGGAAGTATGAAGGTTATAAAAGTAAGACTGAGATAAGGTTGCATTTGCAAAATCTCAGATTTAAAAGAACTTGAAGATAGAAGAGAATAAAAAAGTACCTAGCAAACTCCATCTCTTCAGGCTAGAATTAAAAATGACATAGATATCTATAACCATTTCTAAGGAAAAAAGATATGCACTGGACCAACAACCTGACTGCCAAGTTTCAGACTGATGTGAATTCAGAGGGCAAAGTAACCTCTGAGGGTAGGAGTTACAACAGCAACTGACCCTTAAAATGAAAACTGTACACATTGTGCTCAGCCTTGTAGTCTGGAAGTTCATATGTGCCAGAATTTTCCAAATTGTGCATTCATCAAATGCTACATTTAATACATGTTAAGACATAATGTTTTATATATATATAATATTAGTTTTTGAAAAAATAAATGAGTAGAAAAATAGAACACAGAATATTTATCATGAAATTAATTTTTTGTTTGCTAATTTGCAAATTCTCTGACATCATCTCATGGAAGAAGTGTGGGAAGAACTTTTAAACTAAATCAGGATGATTATATGTTTAAGAGAGGAGCTGTGTATTTAAGAATGTGTGCGACCCAGTTATTGATGTTGGTTTTAGGGATAGCATCATGCAAAATCTTATACAAAAAGTTAAAGTACAAAGTTGACCTGTATGACAAAATGCCTTAGTTAGGTATGATCATGTTTGTGTTTTTTGGTAGAAAGGCATGCATTGTTCTTTAGAGTGGCCTTTAGAACAGCCTTTGTGCTGACTGCTTTTACTGCTGACATTTGCATACTCTGACTACAATGAAAATGAGCTATTGGTGCACAAGGGAAGGAGGCCTTCTGCAAATATGAAACTTTAGGATTACTGTGCTCTACCTTTTCAGCCTATTTGTCAAACTCCTCATAAATTGTCTGACTAAACTAACATGCTACTCACCCAGGTTCTCCCCCTCCAATGTCCACCTTGAGAATATTATATGCAAAGAAACAATTAACTATTTAAAGAGTTTGCTACAGTAGGGTTTTAGAACTGTGGGCATAGGTGTCTCCTCTGGACACTTTAGAAAGGCTTCTAACCTGAAGCCTTATCTAGACTAAGAAAAAAGTCTTTTCCCTTTGAGTTTTATTTTGACATGACTGAAACCCTACTTATCATCATTATAGACAGTGAGGCTGTAACTTGACCTGCCAAAATCAAGCTAAAGGTATTACAAACTATGTTTAAATTGATGGTAAATGGTGTTTGGAAAAAAATTAAACTAAATCAGCTGAGGTAACTCAACTGAACTCCTACATCATCACCTTTTTTCCTAATCTAGACAGGGCCTTAAAGCTGCTCTTTGCTTCTTGGGGTTTGTCTACATGGGAAAACTGGCTGGCATTATAATGGAATAAGAATCCTACTTTAGCTATACAGGCATACCTCCCCTGTGTGGACACTCTATTCCAGAATAAAGTGGAATTATTTTTTTTTGGAAGTATGGGCAATTCCCCATGTACACAAACCCTATCCTACAATACCTCTGAGGCCCATATACGAAGAAATGTAAACCTAACTCTCTTCCTTCTCCCCCAACAAACAAACAAACCACCAAACAAACAACCCAGCCCAACAATTTTCTTGTTCACTGCTTGGTAATTAGTAAATCATATTTACAAAGGTATCTTCATATTTTGCCTTTCTCTCAGGATGTTCCTCACCAGGATAAAGAGTGCTGCCTTCTTGATCTTATTATTATCATAGGCTATGTCTACACTTGTTAATTTAAGTCGACTTAGCATGTCCACACTCAAAATTTTAAGTTGACTTTGAGGAGACCCTACAAAGTCGACCTAGAGTGTCCACACTGGACGCCTAGGTCGACGTCTAGGGGCTAGGTGGACCTGGGACTGGTCCACAGTGGCAGGGGGGGCACCCCTTGTCAAGTGCAGAGGGCTCAGCCTTTGCTCCATTGTAGCTGGGTACAATGGGGCCAAGGGGGACAGGGACCCTAGCAGGGCATAGGGACAGGGTGGGCAGGGCTCTGCCCTGCCCTGTGGGGGGGCATTCCAGGCCCTGTGCTAGCCACCCTGGCAGGGAGGGCATTGGGGAAGCCCTGGAGGCCCCTAAGTCGACTCAGTCAACTTAGGGGTACTCCACATCTACACTGGCTTAAGTCGACTTTAGAAAGTTGACTTAAGCAGAAAGTCGACTGAAAAGGAGGTTTAACAAAGTCGACAATTTTTCCTTAAGTCGACTTAAGCAGCTGCTTAAGTCGACTTAAGGAAAGTGTAGTGTAGATACAGAGTAAATTAAGTCGACTTAAGCAAGCTTAAGTCGACTTAATTTACAAGTGCAGACGCACTCATAGTGCCCAGGAGCCCATTATGTTAGGAGTTGTCCAAACAGAACAAAGAGAGATAGTCCCTACCCCAAAGTGCTTGTAATCTAAGTAGAAGCAGCATGAGATTTCACTAGAGGTAAAAACTCAGATACTAATGAGATAGCAGCAAACAAGAATCTAGATGGACATCATTGTCAGTATTGACATATGAGACTGTTAAGTCATGCCGAGAGACTCTGGATACTGAAGATAATGGGACTCTATATTTTCCTGAACTGTGAAAACAATTTATTTAAAATATCCACATCCAAGAAATGTCTCCATTATCAGGATTTATGTTTCCCCTAGGACCTCCAGGCAAGTCAACGGGGAAAGCGAAAGATACGTAATGACTAGTTTTGCTGTTTCTTAAGATTGTCTTCTCTTTACTTGGACTTGGTCTACACTAGCAACTTATGTCAGTTGAAAATCCACACTTCTGAATCAGGCAGTTATATCAACCTAAATCCTAGGGCAGACAGCACTAAGTTAACAGGCGGACCTTTCCCAATGAGTGTTTCCCAACCATCAGTGCAGCTGTGCTGTGGAATTTCAGTTGTAAACAAGTCCTTCGTCTCTCTGGTTTTTACATTTTTCTTCTCTGCATTTTATCTACTAAGGCTAACTTCAGAAACAAGTAACTATTATTACCTTGGACCGTTCTGGCTCTTTCCTTGCTACTAAAAATACAGTCACTGTATGAACCAGTATATGAGAAGCTGTTCTGGCTCCACATTATAATACTCATTGGTGCACAATCCAGGTCTATTCATGTTTTTACATCAGACTCAGAGCAAATAATTTATTGAATTCCATTCAGGAGCTACACCTTAAGGAATCTTTAATGCATTGAGGAAAGTAAAACAGGTCTTCTGTGGCCCTGTCTTTCCCATCAGTACTGAGTATAAGGATTCTTTCTTGCTAAACACGCAAGAGGAAAGTAAAGGATTTGTATTACTTGTTCCTCCCACTGACAAATTTCCTGTTTGCCATCCTGAAATTAGGAAAAAAAAAAAAAAATGGGACAAAGGATCAGAAGCCTGGAAGATGGTTTTGTTTCTTCTGAGATTTTTTGACTCATTTCCTATCTTCCTGTGGACATTCTTTTCAATAAATTTGTCATCAAGTATTCATCCCACCACCTGATCAATATTTTTGAAGGGAAATAGTGGAGCATACTTACTGCAGAGCCAAAATTAATTCATACCCAGAAAATTGTTTGGAATTACAAGCATTCTACTCCACACATTTCCTAAACCAACATAATAATATGATCCTGGAAAAATGATATGCTGAATAAATCTTTCAACTTCATATGCAGATAGGGATTCTCCCACTGCTTGTTTGACTCACTGTCAACATACCCAGAAAGCAAATTACAGAGAATAAAAGCATCTGCTTTCTAAGACTTAAGTAAGGCCATGGGTGCATTTAAGAACACCTATGAAGTGATTCTCCATATGACACAGTGGATATATATATATATATATGAGCCTAGTTGTTTTTACAAGGAGAGGTTTAGAGCTTAATTATATAAAATACCACCAAATCTTAATATGACTGTGTAAACTACCCAAGTAAAAACAGTTTTCTGTACCTTTGCAAGCATATTATTGAAATCTCTCTGCAGTGGATTGCCGATATGCTAGCAATATTTTGCGTTCACCAGAACACCTAATCATTTTGGCAGATGTATGTGATCATAATGGATTTCAGGAAGCTACATCTGACAAGCAGCTTTGAAATAAATAAATAAGTAAATAAAATACATAATAATTTAATACTTTGCATTTACATTTTTATTCATGCATCTCAAACTTCATAGAAAGGTGCGTAAGTGTTATTATCTTCATGTAGAGATGGAGAAAACAGACATAAAGAGGTTAGCAGCAAGTCCAATATCACACTATACATTATTTACTGTCTTGACTTCTGTTCTCTTGTGAAAACTTAAAGTTATGTTGTATCCCAACTAAATAGTTTTTCAAAGACCCACAATAAGTAAACAATTATCTACATAAGACAATTTCTGAAATATTTATGCAATAGATACCCTGTGCCTTAGGGCCCCTGCTGGAAGATATGATGTGAGGGTGGAGATGGAGTGCTTTGTGCTTCTGTAATCCTAAACTGGCAGGCCTTTTGAAGTTGCTATAGATTAGTGAGCTCAACTGGCCTATGGATACTCCAGGATTGGGCGTGGACTACAGCAAAGTGGCATAAATCTACCTGTACCAATTCTTTGGGTCATGTGCTAAGGCTCCACCCCCACCTAAGGATCTGTTTTAAAAACTGTGAAGTGTAATTACATATGCCACATACTTCCTACTCAGGTTACACTGGAAACTGCATGCTGCTGTTTGACATCAATTCAATCCAGAATGAACCTAATTAATTCAAAGACTGACATTACCTAGATAAATCACAGGCACAGATTGCCTACAATAATGTCATTAGTTTTGGAAAATGTATCTCTAAAACAAGGCAAAGAATTAGCAATTGTATACACACAGAAATTATTTCCAAAACCATCAGCTCATTCCAAATTATTACTATCCTGGGCTGCATCTACACTTGTAAATTAAGTCGACTTAAGCTTGCTTAAGTTGACTTAATTTACCCTGCATCTACACTACAGCTTGCTTAAGTCAACTTAAGGAAAATAAAGTCGACTTAATAAAAATTAAGTTGACTTTATTAAACCTAGAATTACTTCGATTTAAGGCTTACTTCGACTTTTTAAAGTCGAATTAAGCCACTGTAGACGTGGGGTAGCCCTAAGTCGACTGCAGGCTACCCCAGGACTACACCAATGCCCTCCCTGACGGTACAGGGGGAGCCTGGCATGCACCCCCAAAGGGCAGGGCAGAGCCTTGTGTGACACTGTTGAGATTTAGGGAACCATTTATGATATTATTTTCTATTAATATCTCATAAATGCTATAATCCATAGGAACTATGTCATGTTTGGTATCAATAGAAAGGTAGTAATTTGTTGGGAATGATTATATAGTTTATGTATAGGAATTGTATTTGTATTAGAAGTTGGGAATATGGTTGTAATATCTATACTTTAACTTGTGTGATTCTGGGGAAACTCCCCAGACAGGATGTCTATAACATTGTCTCCTTAATGGCTCATCAGGTTTTTCCCTGGGCCCATTGTACCTGGGAGCTTCCTTAACATTAAGGAGACAATGGTTGTAGACATCCTGTCTGGGGAGTTTCCCCAGAATCACACAAGTTAAAGTATAGATATAACCACCATATTTCTAACTTCTAATACAAATACAATTCCTATACATAAACTATATAGTCATTCCCAGCAAATTACTACCTTTCTATTGATACCAAACATGACATAGTTCCTATGGATTATAGCATTTATGAGATATTAATAGAAAATAATATCATAAATGGTTCCCTAAATCCGGACAGCGTCACACAGGGCTCTGCCCTGCCCCTATGCCCTGCCAGGTCCCTGTCCCCCTTTGCCCCATTGTACACAAGGGGTGCCCCCCCTGCCACCGTGGACCTGCCCAAGGTCCCCCTAGCCCCTAGAAGTCGACCTAGGCGTCCAGTGTGGACGCTCTAGGTCGACTTTGTAAGTTCCCCCCAAAGTCAACTTAAAATTACAAGTGTAGACATAGCCCTGTTAAATGAACATGAAAAAAATGAAAGGAATTACTGTGAATTTACACCAGTGTAATAATGGAGATCAGTCATTGGCCCATCGACAAGTCTGAAGAATCTCTGTACCAGGCGGAGATACCACTTTTTGGCATGATTCACCTGAATTAGTATAAGCCTTTACTTTATGTCTGCCAGAAACTTGATTTAATTTCACCGATATGCTGCGGCTGTCAGTTTAAAAAAACAGGCTTAGTACAGTCACAATCATAACAAAACATGACCTTGGCTTATATACAGTAGCCATGGTAGCAAAAAAAAGGACACTTCCCACAATGAGGTGGGGGAGGGCTTTTATCACCATTTCCCATGACTGGGTGGCTCAATTACACAGCAAGTCAGAGAAAAAGTGACATGCAGTCACAAAAGGTTACTTATGAGACACAAGCAGTTTTGTGATGGGACCAGAGAAATTTCTCTTGTCTCATTTCTCTAGGGAAGGTCCTTAATTTAGAAGTTAAGGTCAAAGGCACTTTTAGGATCAGGAAATTGCATCACTTCATTCATCTACCAAAAAGCAGGGTAACTGGAGTATCTGGAAAATTTTCTATATTTCCTATACGTTACTGGGAGTCAGGACTGACTCCTTTATTCTGCCACTGACTTGCTGATTGATCTTGGGAAAGTCTTTCTGTCCCTTTATATTTTTCTCATTTTTAAAATAGGGTAATGCTAAGTATTGTCTCAGACAAATGTTATGAGACTTAATTAATTCTCTTTGTAAAATGCTTCGAAATCCTTTCGGAGGGTTTCCTCTATAGGAGTTTTTCCCAAACTGCGTACTGTGTGATGTGAATAGGTGTTCCATGAAAAAAATTTCTATACTAGTGATATTTTTCCTTCTAACTCTTTAAAATCCACTTTTGAGCAATTCACGTGACAATTTTTCATTGTGAAATCCCCTGCCCCTGCTCACACACACAGTCCTGGACAGGCATGTTTGTGTTCCATCAATATATGCCAAGCCCCAAAGTGTTCCGTGGCCAAGTTGGTTTGGGAAATGCTGCTCTATAGGGTGCAATAAATGGCTCCTTTTTCCAGTTTAAACAACTTGGTTCTTTTCTATACCCACAGAAAATCCAGAAAGCACTTAGGAATGAGAAACAAAACTGGGTTGTGATCAAACAATTTGACTTCCCCCTCAGAACGTGGCAGAGGACACACATGCAGAGAAGAAATAGTGACCTTTGAGGGAGCTGCATTAGTGAATATACAGAGCACACACTGCTTCATCTTAGGGCAGGTCTATACTGCTTGCCCTTTTCAGTGGCAGTCGAATGGAGATATGCAAGTTATATAAAACAACTTATGTATCTGCATTCTGATCCCGCTACTCCCAGCATGGCCACTGAACTGAGTTGAAGAGAGGGGCCTCCCTTTACTCAGCGCTACCCAGTTGCCATGACGAACTTGGTGGAACCAGGTCACCAGGTTTCCCATTGGAACTTGGTGGAACCAGGTCACCATGGTGATTTATGCAAATATTTTCAGGCACATCTACAGATAAGAGCTTGTAGACCCTTTTATGCATTATGCTTTTTGTTCACTGGCAGGTCTGCAAACTCAAAGCAAATAGCACCCTCATCAGCATGAAGCTCAACTGATTCAGACCCTCAGCTCTGCAACTGAAGAAAAATCAACTGCCCTGCCTTCTCCCATTTCCTGCCCATCTACGCATATAAACTGACATAGGCCTGAATCATCCCTCACAGCATGCACATCGGACTATCTAGCGAAGCAGGACCAAGCTATCCCACAAAATTACTTGAGCTTGCAACTGACAGAGACGGTGAACACTGGGTGCGTCTACACTTACAAATTAAGTCGACTTAAGCTTGCTTAAGTCGACTTAATTTACTCTGCGTCTACACTACACTTTCCTTAAGTCGACTTAAGGAAAAAATAAGTCGACTTTATAAAACCTTGTTTTAAGTCGACTTTGCTGGCTAAGTCGACTTTAGAAAATCAACTTAAGCCAGTGTGGACATGGAGTAGCCCTAAGTCAACTTTAAGTCATCTTAGGGGGCTCCAGGGCTTCCCCACTGCCCTCCCTGCCAGGGTGGCTGGCACAGCCACAGCCTGGCGTGCCCCCCCACAGGGCAGGGCAGAGCCCTGCCCACCCTACCCTGTTCCCTGTCCCCTGTTGCCCCATTGTACCAAGGTACAATGGGGCAAAGGCTGAGCCCCCTGGCACTTGGCAAGGGGTGCCCCCCTGCCACCGTGGACCTGTCCGTGGTCAACCTAGCCCCTACAAGTCGACCTAGGTGTCCAGTGTGGACGCTCTAGGTCAATTTTGTAGGGTCCACTCTAAGTCGACTTAAAATTTTGAGCGTGGACATGCTAAGTCGACTTAAATTAACAAGTGTAGACATAGCCACTATGTCTCCCACCCAAATGAGCAGTATCCATTGTGCTCGCAAACCCAGGTCCCTGCTTGAATCAGCCCACCTAGATCAATGAGGATGCACAAGTGAAATACTGTGTGAGTCATGGACCAGGATGTTTGAAAAACAGAATTCAGATGTAAATAAAATCTTCTTCTCTCCTCAGATGCTCATAATTGCCCAGATATCTGCCTTGGACCAGCTGGCAATATTATCCAAAGATGACTCTTTGTGAGACATGGATGAGGAATCAGCTGGTTAAAACACAGAGTAATGGAAAAGAAATCCATGCAAGCGAGATCAAAGTGTGTGCACTGTTTTTTGTACTGATAAAGGACATCCTGGAAATTTGGTCCAACTACACAGGCCACCTAAGCACTACCTTATGCCAGTGCTTTCTGCCCACACTGGTACTACCCTTCTCAACTTAATTGCTGAGGTGCTAGTGTAATTAGCTTTGCTCAGAGCAAGTACATTCAGATGATGGCACACAGTAAACAAGAACCTTACATATATATATATAACAAGAACCTTAAATATATATATATATATATAAATCTCATGATTTTAGGGGGCCCTGACTCATGGCTTTGAATGTCTGGGATTGCAATGGCAATTAGAATGGCCTGAACCATTTTTAAATGGCCTTTAAAATTGTTCCACAGATACTGTTGCTGTCCTAGGGCAGAACCTTGGTAGTGAAACTTAATTGCATTTTGAAAGCTGAAGTTCAAAGCATTGGGCGACATTCCTTATAGGGAAGTGCACAATGGTGATGTATTGATTGTTGTCATCACTTGCGGGTGGAAAGTCTCCTAACAATGGAAGTTACAAGGAAATCCCCATGTTTTGAGTAAGAAAGGGAAAAGGGAGAGACATGCTGCCTCCAAAGGGATACAGCCAGTGGGGGAGTGTCTTGACTAGTTATGATTCACATTGCAGTGCATGATAAGACTGAATGGCACTGGTGACTGAGACAGTAACAGGTTAAAGTGTGTAGTTGGGGGGTGGGAAAGGGGGGCAGGGAGGTAGGCTGGCCTTTGGAAGATGACCTGGCCTGGGATTATTTACAATTATTATTATAGTCAACATTTATCCTAAGAAGTTAAAAATAACGCAGTCTTTTGAACTCCATATGGGAGGATGTTTTAAAGGGAAATGAGGGTTCTTGGGTTAAATACAGTTAGCTTAGAATCATCAAAATCATAGGAAAGAATAAAATCTGGCAGCCCTTTGAGCTGACAGAAGCTGCATAGATGGCTTAATATAGTATACCACCGGTAAATATATAAATGTTTGAAGCCCAATGGTTAAGTTCAAGTTTTCTCTTGAAACAGTTAGAAAACAAAAATCAAGTGGCATTCCGGTCATTTTATATATATATAAATATAATGCTGCATTGTTCTGATTTTTTTTTTAAAAAGCTACTGTATATATTTAGCCTTATTATTTTGCTACAGGTGTTTTAGTCCTTAAGCCTGAAGATAAGTGAATGGGTTCAGAGTTCTTTATCTTTTTTATGTCCAAATAAAAGCAGTGTTTGGAATTTACAGGGTGCTTGTTTAGCTAACATGGTACATGTTAACTGTTGTGTCAACAGAAAACTTTCTGTTTGTGTTTCCTCACCTTTGATAAAGATAATATTCTTAGATGGGGTCTAAACACTAGCAAATTACCCCTTTCCCCTGAAGTTCCTTCATTTGTATAAAACTTTGAAACACTAACTTTTTAGTTGTCTGAAGATATAGGCAGGCATTTGGTCACATTTGAAAATCCCACAAGGTGCCTAAATAACTTAAAAATGTGGCCTTAACTTTGTAGGTTGAAAAATGTTGGTTGAAAGGAAGAGCGATGACAGAGATGATGGACTGAAAGTAAAGACACTTCATTTTAACTACCAGATTGGTCAAAGACAGAGAGGCTCCAGTCCGGCCTTGGTAAACAAGTGGTACTGAGAATGCAGCAAAATTGTTAAAACCTCCTTTATGCTGACCAGGTTGCAAGAGGCCAGTGAAGCCTGAAAGGTGGCTGAGTGCCAGCTGGGAAATGGATGTGATCAGGATAGCCCTTCTGCTCGTGCAGTTTTGGAAGGAGTTAAAACTGCCCCCTCTTTTAGTAGAAATGCTAAAAATGCCCCCTCTTTTAGTAGAATGCTTTAGTAGAATGCTTAGTAGATGTATGAGATGTATGAGATGTATGCTTTATGTATGTAGATGTATGTATGTATGTACATGTATGTATGTAGATGTATGAGATGTATGCTTTAGTAGAATGCTTTAGTAGAATGCTTTAGTAGAAATGCTAAAAATGCCCCCTCTTTTAGTAGAATGTCGAATTAAGCAGCCTTAGAAGTCGACCTAATAAATCCACCCCTCCAGGAGGCATAGGGTTAAGGGTGAATTTAGTAATTTGCCCTAAACCCAGTGTAGAGAGTGGCCTCCCCCCTGGGGCTGCCCTCAGGCTAGCAACCCTGCTGCTGGCTGGGCAGCCCCCAGCCACGGCTGCCACCGATCCCTGAAGCGCTGCTGGGGGATCGGTTGCCCCAGCTGCAGGGCTATGGGAACTGATAGCAGCCCTGGCTGGGGGCTGCTGATCCCCCAGTGGGGCTGGGCTGATGGTAGTCCCAGGGGGGGGCTGCCAAGCCGGGGGCCAGCGGCAGTCCGGGGGGGCTGCCACACCAGCAGCCACCGAAGGAGCCAGAACAGGAGTGTTCTTTGGACACTCTCCTCCGGTTTTATGATGTCGATGTTAACACATCAACTTTAGGTGCTGCCCCCAAGTGTAGACATAGCCTAAGAAAGATTTAGAGTAGAAAATCAGGAAGAAATGTCACAGTGATGAGATCTATTAGGCTGTGAAATGTTCTGAGGAAGTATGTCATCTCCACCAGAATATGGTAAATAGAGAATGTAAAATGAATAAAATACTTATAAGCTGGATGAGAAGGCACTAAAACCTATAAACTTGGAGAAAAAAAATTAACCACTTTAAGGAGGTAGCTGGTTGTTTATCCCAGATCTAAAGTGACGGATAGTAGGAAAGCATGCTGGAAAAGACTCCTGTAAAATGGTAATACCATACTAGGAAGTTTAATCAAGAAACACGTAGCTTTTAGGGAAAAGGTGGGATTGAATTATCTTTTAAAAGATAACCACAGATTTTTTTCCCCCAAATTTGACTCTTGTGCCTCATGCATTTGAGCTAGTTATTTCTTTTCTTTATTTTGCTCTGACATACTGACATAGCAAATAGCCGTATTCCTTTTGTGCACCATTGGTGTTTTCTTTGCTTGATATTTACTACCATATCATCACAGATGCTCAAGGGACATGGTAGAAGACCAAGAAGCTAAGTAATATAAAATAGAATCAGACTAAATTTAGTAGAAGTAACTGGAGGGAATAATCCTGTACTGGCAGAAAGAAGGTGAATGAAGCGATCTAATATTTCTTTCTACTGTCTGGCATCTTGTGGGGATACTATAGCCACAGTGGATAAACACGTTCAAGTAATGTTTCTGTTAAAATTATCATAATAAAGTCAAGAGTGCCATAGATATGTTTATAATAAATGTTGACATCTGGGGTGCATCGGTAGGTTTTAAGATTAATGCCATATTTTTATGAATCAGGAGAGGCCTCCCCTCTTACATCTATTGTTACTGACTGCTTTCAGACCTAGGAAAACAGTACTCCATTGATTCACATTCAGGTTATCTTTTCAATCAGAAGAATTATAGATTAAATGTATTAAACAAAAGCCTACATTCTGCAGAAATGGATGACGTCATTTTTTAAAATTGGGTTTAATCTCATTTTGATTCACAACCAGTCCTGCTTCTCACCCACTGAACTGGATAGTTAAAAAGGTGACTGAAGCAATGTTGTTTTGTTGAAGCTTGGTTTGTTCAGGCTCTGCTTGTTCTTTCTACAGAGGACCTTGCTCCTCTGAACGGTGAATCCAGTAACTTTCAGAAGCAATTACATTAACCTGAACAAAATTACAAGGAAAAAAAAAGATGTGTAGTCCTCCCCGTTAGCAGCACTAATGAGGGTTAAAAATGTCCTCATGCCTTCTGAGGTAAACAAATGAGATTAATGTTTCATCCTGTTTTACAGCTGAAATGTTGTATTTTCTCTGTTTGTTTAATGAGGGAGAAATAAAAGCAAAGTGAATTAACTGAACAAGCACACAGCATTCCAATTTGTTTGACTTGGAGCGCAATAGGCTCCAGGGTGTCCTTGCTGGGATGGAGCAGGATGAAGTTCAGACTCCACTTAATTTTCTTGTTATTTCAGGAGTGTATACAAATTTCAATTTCCAGCTAAGTCACACATCTTTGGCTATGTCTACACTTGCTAAAATTAGTTCGAATTAGTTAGTTCGAACTAACTAATTCGAACTAATTTTAGTTAGTTTGAATTAGCTTAATTCGAACTAGAAAAAGTTAGTTCGAACTAAGCAAGTGCCATTTATGGAACTTGCTTAGTTCGAATTAGCGATCCCCATTCATTTCGATAGCCGGTTAGTTCGAACTAAGAAATTAGTTTGAATGAACATGGCCACATTGGCTAATTCGAACTAGTTAGTTTGAATTAACCCTTAGTTCGAATACCCTATTCGAACTTATTAGTTCGAATTAAGGAAGCCCTTAATTCGAACTAACTAAAGCCTAGTGTAGCCATGGCTTTAGTTAGTTTGAATTAAGCCTCCTTAATTCAAACTAACTTGCCAGTGTAGACATAGCCTTTGTTAGCTTGATATTTGACTGGCAATTCATGTACGATTGTCAAGTGAAAGCTGAATGCTCAAGAACTAAACCCTTGACAGGTCATCCATGGAAAGAAATTTTGCTCTGACTCATTACAGCATGTTAAATGAACCACTGATCTTCTGCACTTGGAAGAAAATATTGAGATGATATACAGTGTGACTAAATGTTTTCTCTTAATGTTTGCATAGCTTACCGTTTGCCAATGTCACTTTCAAAAGCGGGTTCTTGCAAATAAAGTACATTGGCTGAAGAGATTATTTTAATCTACACTTTTCATTCATAGAAAGTAGCCTTTGTTAGTAAAAGGTTCTAAAGGATATCATGAGTTTACCAGTATTAGTGCTTATATTCTCTATGAGCTGGATCCAATGTCCAATGAAATAAAAGGAACGAGCCTATAAAATGACTTCAGCGGACCTTGGATCAAGTGCCATTTCCTTTAATAAAAGTAAACAGTTTAAAATTGAATAATAATAATACCCAGCTATTAGCGCTTTCCACCAGTATTTCCCAAGGTGTGTTACAAAGTCAGTATCAGTATCCTCATTCTACAAATGGGAAAAATGAGGCATAGGGAGGCAAAATGACTTGCCCAAGGTCACCAAAACTGGGCTGGTGATAGCTGAGCACTTTCACCCTTACTGCCTGTAACACACACCTGGAATCCTAGCTGACCCAGGTGACTACTTATCCTTTGCACAAGGCGTGTTTAACCAGGACCTGTAAACTACCCTCAATCAAAATCCAGATGTCCCATCCAATATGAGTAGTTGACGAGATAAGGTCTTCCACCAACCAAGCAAGGAGCAAGAGGGTGGAGGAAGTTCTAAGCCCCTGTTTCAAATGGACCTATCATGAGCAGTAAAAATGAGACCATGCCATTGCTGCGTATTCCTAAGGACATAGTTTTCGGGGCAGTCAGGTATTTCAGGGAGCGGTATCAATGTGAAGTCCTGGGGCAGACAGAAGGAAGGTGTTTTTAGTGTAGCATTCTGTCAGATGGTCCTTTTCTGTATAGGCCTGGTCTATATTGCTATGCTGGGTCAACGAGACTTATGCAGTCTACATACTATAGAATGCGTATCTCCTGATGACTTCCTTACCCTCCCTTACCAGTGTCTTCACTGGGCTGCACCAATAGGAAATGTTCTCTGTTCGACACAGTGTTACTCTTTTCTGGGGGGGGGGGTGTTACTGTGTCGAACAGCGAGCACTTCTGGGATCAATTGAGTGGGTTTCCGCTGGCCATTCAATTGACCCCACTGTGTCAATCTGTGGAGATGGACGCGGAGATTTCAGTGTAGACAAGCCCATAGTCTGGCAAAATGTAGGTCCATCCTGCCCAACACCCTGAGCACATCAGTGACCAGAACTAGCTGCTTCAAAAGGAAGGTGCAAACAATGGTGAGCTAAGCTCCACCATGGGAAAGCCTTTAGCTCTGCCTCTGCAGTTAGAGGCTGGTTCATCCCCTGAGGCAGGAGTAGTTAGAGCCCTTCTAAAACCACAGAAGCTTTTGAAATATTAAAGTTTAATTGAAAATTCCTGTTACCCATTTCAATGGGTCCCTCTTAACTCCTGCTAAGGATTTGTCCTCAGTGATACCTTGTGGCATCAAGTTCCACAGACCACTTGTGCATTGTGTAAAAAAGTATTTCCTCTCCTCAGTTTTAAATATACTGCTTGTCAACATCATTGAATGGCCCCACTCAATGGGTATGTCTACACTTGAAAAGCTAAGTCAACTCTGTTAAGTCGATTTAACAAGGTCAACTTAAGTCGACTTAAAGTCGACCTTGGTAGGTCGACTTAGAGGGTATGTCTACACTAACAATTTAGGTCAACTTAAGGACCCTTAAGTCGACCTAAATTACTCCAAGTCCACACTGGGCTTTCAGTAAGTCGACTTAAGAAACTCCTTAAGTCGACTTAATGAAAGCTTAAGTCGACTTAATAACTACCCCTTCTTAGGTCGACTTAAACCTTCAGTCGACTTAAGGATGGTGTGGATGGGGAGTAGCCCTTAAGTAGACTTTATTAAGTCGACTTAATGCCAGTGTGGATGTCTATGTCCAATGTTAAGTCGACTTAATAAAGTCGACTTAAAGGGAGCCACTTTGTTAACTTGACTTAATAAGGTTGACTTTAAGTTGACTTAAAGTCACCCTTATTAAGTCGACTTAACAAAGTCAACTTAACTTTTTCTAGTGTAGACCTGGCCAGAGAGTCCACACTAGAAACTTAAGTCGACTGCCTGCGTCCACACTGGCAGGTGCTAGGTCGACGGAGCTGTGGCTGGGGAATAGGGAGCCCCGAGAGAAAGGAGCCACAGCTCTCCCCTGAGCCATGGCTCCCTTCTCCCCAGCTCATCCCCTTTAGGTCGACTTAGGGAATTAGGTCGACCTAGGACATCCACACTGGCTTTAGGTTAACTTAACAGGTCAAATGAAGCGTTAAATTGACCTAAAGAGTGGGAGTTATTAAGTCAACTTAAGGAAGCTCTTAAGTCGACTTAATGAAAGCCAGGTGTGGACACGGCGTTCTGTAGATTGACTTAAGCATCCTTAAGTCGACCAAAGTTGCTAGTGTAGACATACCCAATGTATATAACGGGACAGGGTGAATAGCACCACCAGCCCATCTTTAAGGAAATCTTCACAAAAACATGGCTGTGCCTCACCAAGCAGGAGAGTAGGTCTCCTCAGGAACACACAGCACATGCGCAGGCAGCAGTCTGGTGTGCTCTAAGAGGCAGTATGCACTGGTCTGTGATGAAGAATAGTGTTCTAGCTTAGAAGAACAAGTGACCTGTAGAGTGAACATCTTGATGGGTGGGTCTTTCCCCTGCAGCCTCATTGGATAGTAAGAGCTTTAATATGTGCAGAGAACCTCAGCTGTTGTAAGAGTTTATTTGTAATATTGGAAGTACCAGGCAATACCTGAGACAGACTCCCTGGCATATTCTTCTGTGTATGGGAGGTACAGCATGGCCATGAGTTAAAGGTAAGCTGCAAAAGGGAAAGAAATACCAGGCTTCTTCCTCTTTTTACGTCTTTCCAAGCAAGAGAGAGCGGAAGAGGATAAAATGTAAAGATTTATT
The DNA here is from genome assembly GCA_007922175.1 of Pelusios castaneus. Taxonomy (NCBI): domain Eukaryota; kingdom Metazoa; phylum Chordata; order Testudines; family Pelomedusidae; genus Pelusios; species Pelusios castaneus. The sequence goes on along the minus strand of ML685776.1, from coordinate 286,782 downwards.
GTTTATTTCTTACTGTAGCAAGTCAGATCTTGTCTCCCCAAGGACTATGGTAACTGGAGAACTTGTGGTGTGACAAGAGACTGAAAGCCAAGTCATTGTTACGATAAAGTAGTTCAGCCCAACATGACATAAGAAGTCCATGGTACTGCCAGGAATATAACAAATTCACCTGGGTTCCAGTCCAGTGCCCCAGCCCCCGCCCTCCCAAACTCACTGTTGCTCTTCCAACTCCCGGTCCCTCTCACTATCCATCTGGTGATTGAGTAAAGCAGGGGGGCAGAAAGAAAAAGCAGTATGTGCTCATGTAACTTCATGACTAACATAGTGCATACATACAAAGGGGCAGAGTTAAGATTGCAGAGATACTGGCATTTCCTAACTTCTGTATGCTTGATTTGCAACCTGAACAGTTAAATCCATAACACTCAATAAACAATGATACCCAGAAATCTCATCAATATGAATCTAGTATTTTGTAAACTTAGAGAGGACAGCCAGGAAATTAATTCACTCTATTTTTCTTTTATTGTATGTTCATTTTGTTTCTAACAGTTGACCTATAGTCATGATGTTCATTTCTTTAAAAGGGACCAAAATATAGCTATGTTAGTTCAAGGTTGTCAGCACCCTAATATAAATATCTCGTTCTAATGACATAGTCTTCACAAAAGAATAATTTATTTATTCACTGCCTAGTAAAAGCTTAATCATTTACTTTCTCTACAGTTTCCCCATATATCTGTCAATCTGTTATACTACTTTAATATATGATAACTCCTTCTAACATTCATTTTTCAATTGTGATAACTGCTTCTTAAGTTTCTGGGAGTTATAGACTAACATTTTTAATTTCATGCTCCCTTGCTTGTGTTTTAGCTGTTTTTCCCACTACCCACCCTAAGTGTAATGTTTACCTACCTGCCTCTTTGAGAAATGAGGCTTATTATTTTTAATGCACCTGAAACATTCATCAATGGTATTCTAAATTATTTCCTGGTTCACTGTAACAGTTTCAGTCTCATCAACCAATTGGAATAAAACTGACGTGAGGAAACTTCCTTGTAATAAGCCCAGTGTTGCAGGAAAGTAAAGTAACCTCCCAAAATCTATTCCTAGTTACAGTGCTCTAATTAAAGACCAAATGCACACATCCCTTTGTGTTTGTGCATGGTTTTCACCTCTGATTTGCTTTCTTCCAGTGTTAAAAATACTTATTAGCAAGTCTGCACATACTGAGTGACCTCATCTTACAATGTAAGTTTCTGAGGCAACAACATATAAAGATGGAACTAAATGATAAAGGTTGATGTTAAATTAGCACATTTATTTACCCTATATATATATGGAAAGGCACACACAGAGCACATATTCAGCTGTTTGACTGGAAGAAATGCTGAGCTTAGCTGAAAGCTACACACTTTTTCTGTAAATATTTTTCTCTAGATTTTCTAAACAGTTTTGGCTTGTAATCATATTTTTATTACATGTGTACAGAACTGTAAATGTTTTTTTAAAACAAGTCTATGTTTGATTAAACATTTAGATTATCCCGTTAAACTTCTCAGATTTAAAAATGCACACCACTAGTTTCCATCTCAGTTGCAATTAGTTTCCTCTTCTTACAGAACAAAACAAATAAGGAGTCCTGTGGCACTTATAAAGACTAACAAATTTATTAAAGTATAAAGCTTCAGTGGATTTCAACTCACTTCCTCAGATGCATGAAGTGGAAGTGGGTTATAATTCACGAAAGTTTGTGCTCTAATAAATTTGTTAGTTTTTATAAGTGCCCCAGGACTTATTTGTTTTGCTGATATAGACAAACAGAGCTATCCCTCTGGAAGTTGTCATCTTACAGAGAATCTTGTAACCTGATTTTATAATACTATAAGAAATTTAATAGTAAGTACAAGATTTAAAAAATTTTAAAAGCAGAGTGTATCCATCAGACCTTATTCTTTAAGGTGCTGAGCATCTGAGAAGAGCTCATCTCCTTTAGCTCCAAATGAAGAATGAGATTTTAGGATACTTTGCCACTTGAAGGACCAACCAGTGTGTTAGATGGGATAACGACTGATGAATACTGCAGTACAAATATAGCTTTGGATCTGTACTATGAATCCCTTGAATAAATAATGTGCTTCTGTGCGTTACAGGCTAACTCTATACTACTAGAAACATATCTATTATGCACTACTGGAGTAGTTAGTATGGCTATGTCTACACTAGAAAAAGTTTAGTCGACTTAATAAGGTCGACTTTAAGTCAACTTAAAGACGATCTTATTAAGTCGACTTAACAAAGTGGACTAAGGTCGACTTAGGTGGTAGGTGGACTAAGTCGACCTAAACACCCTTAAGTTGACTTAAGGAGTCAACTTAAGGCTTCAGTCGACTTAAGGAATTTCTTAAGTCAACTTAATAAAAGTCTGGTGTAGACAGGGAGTAATTTAGGTCGACTTAAGGGTCCTTAATTCGACCTAAATTGCTAGTGTACACAATATGTGAGTAGATGATCTAGCCAGCTCTTACCCCATTTCCCGTTAAGAAACCCACTTAGAGCAAAGGGTAGGAGAAACAAGTACACATCCGAGAAAAGCTTCTGTTCAAAGCCCTTTGAAGTCAGTGGAGCTACTCATGTGTTTAAATACTTTGCAGGGTATAGGTGATAACTGGCCATGTTTTGATAATTCAATATTTTTGATAATTTGAGACTTTGGTTTTGTACATAAGTATCCAAACAGAGGCTGTCTCTAATGACTGCTCAGCCTTGTCATTATTAGTCAGTGGATTTCTTGGAGATGTTATGGCAGCAGTGGGTTTTCAGGTGAGATTTGAATGCAAATTAGAGAACTGTGGGTTCTTCCTGAACTTGTGACTGACTTGCCATGCAATCTTGGGCAATTCATGTAACTCCTCTGAACCACATTTGCAAAATGGGAATACTACTAGTGTGCTCCCTTTGTAAAGCACTTGGAGTTCCTGGGATGCACAATGGCTATGTCTACACTTGAAAAGTTAAGTCGACTTTATGAAGTAGACTTAATAAGGTCAACTTTAAGTCAACTTAAAGTCGACCTTATTAAAGTTGACTTAACAAAATGGACTAAGTTGACTTAGCTTTAAGTTGACTTAGTCCACTTTGTTAAGTCGACTTAACTACCCTTAATAAAGTCGACTTAAGGGTTACTCCATGCCCACGCCGTCCTTAAGTTTACTTAAGAAGTTGACTTAAGGGTTAAGTCGACTTAATGAGTGGTAGTAACAAAGTTGACTTAAGCTTTCATTAAGTTGACTTAAGGAATTTCTTAAGTCAACTTAATGAAAGCCTAGTGTGGACATGGCTTAATTTAAGTCGACTTAAGCTTCCTTAAGTTGACTTAAATTGCCAGTGTAGACATGGCCAATATTATTTGCAGGATATGAGAACTAGATTTGATATGGAATATCCTACTAGATCATATGCTTATTTAGGAAGGTAAACATTTGTAAGTCTGAGAAGGCCAACAGATGTTTCTTTTGTTTAAGGAAAAACAAGACCGAAGTTTAGGAGGAGAACTTACTTTTTTCAGATGCTTCGTATATACAGATCAAAGTCTTTCTTTCACACATACTTACTGGGAGGGCTGTGGAGTTTATTTAATTTAAGGATTTTTCACCAATTGAAGTCCACTAGAGTAGGACTGGGATTCCAATATGTGCAATGCTTTGAAAAGATAAAGCACCATAGATAGGTACAGCAGGGGCTGTCAACAGGTGGATCATGTACCAAATCCAGGCCACCAGACACTTTTTAACGGACCACAAAATCTTCTTATTTACTTATTCTTATTGTTATTGTTTTTGTATTGTTTTCTCTAAAGTCTGGACCATGGCCAAGAAATTTGGACACACAAAAAATAATTGACTACCCCTGATATAATGGGTTACTGCTACTTTAGTTATACTAAAAAAATCTCCTTTCTGGAGCTCTCATTTGAAGAGTATTAACTCTGACTGTTTATTTTTCCACTGGATTTCAGATCAGTTAGAATTGATTTGCTCAAAAGCTTTTTGCTTATGTTGGGCCCTGTCTTGGAGCCTTCCTTTGTCAGAAATTGACAGAAATTTTGACAGAATAAACCAGGCAAGATTCAGTCATTCATTAGTAGGAACATTTGCATGTAACTTTGCATTTAAGTTATGGAGTTCTACTTAAAGTTCTAATTAAAACTTTGACAGTGGCTTTGACGAGGCACCAGCTGTACCCAGCTATATGGGGAGGGAGACATGGGCAAGCATTACACTTATGGGCTCTGCCCTTGCTTTTGGGGCTGGGGGCTTAATTGTAATTATTATGTTCTGGCATGAATATCTGACCTATCACCTGTGAATCACAAAATACGGCAACCTGCTATTTTACAAGACTTTAAAAGTCATTCTAACGGTCAGCCAGAGTTTACAGATTGTGTCTAATGGCATTGATGCTGCAAGATATTGAGCAACCTCAACTTCCCAGGAAGGCAGTGGGAATTGAGGACACAGCACCTCATTGAAGTGCTCAGCACCCTACAGCACTGAGCTCCATGTGAATGGGCCCCAATGGTGTGATTCCCCATGTTTTCTAATGTAGCTTCTTATGTGCAAACAGAAATGGGGTACTTATGTTATTCTGAGTGGCAGCTAACAGATTTTCCTGTGGTTCAAATGGTAGAGATGGCATCCTTGTCAGAAAGTGGGCCTTGCTTCAACTCCTAGGAAGAATGGATTCCTCTGCAGTGAAGGAATGTATTACCTTCATGGACTATAGTATATGAGTGTGTCCTTGTATCATAATATGTTTTAAGGCACAAGCTTGTGCTAGTGGCATTGTGCGATATTAGAGGAACAACTTCCAGAGCTCCTCAGCACGTAGGGAGAATGTTCCTGTAGCAAGGTGCAGGAGAGGTTCTCTGTGGCTGGCCAGGCCTGTGGGTTGATGGAAATGGTATCATGATCAAAACTGTGCTCAGTTTCATATGTGTACACACCCAGCAACCAGTGCTTGAATCACAGCTGTGCTCAATCACATGTAGCTTTGCACGCTCCTCCAGCATTCTCATGCTCCTCTCATTAATTTGAGAAAAAAGGGCAACCACAATATAGCCCTACATTTGTAACCATTTCTTTCTTTTTGTACAGTTCCTCCCTTCTACATCCAATTATTTTCATCAGCTTGTCTGTCCAAGGTGGATCATTAATGAGTCTTTCCATTTCCATTCTGACGCAGCCCCAGCTGGGAAAGAGTAAGGACCTTGTTTTTTTCCCATGGAGTTGCTATCTTTAATGTCCATGGGGAATTTTTTTTATTTGACTGTAACTATCTGACAATGGCTTCTATAGATTGTTTGCTTTTTTTATTGCTGTAAATGTTTACTAAACATTAATAAAATGCACACCAGAAAGAAACTTGAGAGCACATCAAAAGAAAGGGCTCATGCTTATTTATTGATTAACAATAGTTCTGTAGACTTTTGAAGTAATCTCCTAGCACTCCCTGATTAGAGTTCCCACAGTGCCTGACATTTCTTCTTTCAAAATGCAGCTGCTTAGTAACAGGGGCTGTAATATTTTTCCTCTTTATTCTGAAGCTTTTTCTCTGGCATTCTTTCACTGCTTAACCGAGCCTTCCTGTCTCCCTCACCCATGGTTTACAAGATACAGTGAACATTCTTTGTCACTCAATCTCTCCAGTTTCTCAGCAGTTTTTGTCTTGACATTATGGTCATTTGGTGCCTCTGTTAAATACTTTGAGGGATTTTAGCACCCACAATAGACTAGGATTTAAGTTGTGCTACCAGCTGCTCTATCTTTATTTCACTTTGGTCTAAAGCTTGTTCCAGTTGCTTTATTTTTATGCTACAGTGAAACTTGATTAAACAACTCTAGAATCAAAGCTTATAGACTCCCTCTCCCATTGGTACGAGAACTCTAAAGAGCTCCTGTCTAGAGCTCTCTTCTAAAAGAAGCAGGGAAAAAAAGAAAAGGGTCTTCTCAATTTTAATTTGACTTGGCATTGCTGAGAAGTTTTTTTTAATATCAGTTCACATTTCTACATTCTTAAAAAAGGTGAAAAATGGGTTAGTTACAGCTAGTTCTAACAGTTGAAGAACATTCCTGGCACACTGCTGCAGTTAAACTTATACCAGATGCACTTGCAAGACTATTTCTACTGAAGTTGATTTGAATTATTTACCACTTAATGTTTTGGCAGCGAGTATGTGAAAACATCACTACCATTACTGCACACTGCTAACCCCCAGAATGATGCTGAAAAGAAGACATTTGTAATGTGCTCTAACAATACCTAATGAGTACAGTAAAATGAAATTTCATGATTCTATGATTTTTCAGTTTCTCTAATGGGCGTAAAGAGGGATACTTGCAAAGACACAAATGGGAACGAAGCACCTTTTCATATAGAATGTCCATAAATTATACACTTGCTAAATATATCATTATATAGTTAAACATAGTGACTTATGAGCTATTGTATTATTGCATGATATAGTCATAAAGTGAGATTGGTTTGGTTTGGTTGTGTAAAATAATGAATGGCTATTTGATAAGAATAATAACATATTTGTAGTTTGGTGGGCAAAGCTATCCATTTGTGGCCGAACTTGTATGTGGACTTCCAGTTGAGTCATATCTATGCATGTCATTAATGTACACATACATAACATGATACTTCTTTTTCAAAAGGGTTTCTGGTTTTGAAAGAACAATATGCATTTTTGACAGACTTAAAGCTGTTATACTGTGATGAAATACAGATTTACTTGGTAAGTTTGATGGCCAACATTTTCAAAGTTGTGTGTCTGAAGTTAAGCTTCTAAGTAAACATATCTTGAGAACCTCCCATTCTCACTGACTGCAGTGGGATTTGTAGATACTCAGCAACAGCAACAATGGGGGAAAAAAATCAGGCCTTTACTTAGGTACTTTAATATGGATCTGAAAGCTCAACCTTGCAAGTTTTGGCCATTGTCAATTTCTTATGTAGGAATTTAAAACAGATTACTCCTCAGCTATTCATTTTCTTACTTTTAAGTGCTCATCATAAATGATATGATGAGCAAGTATGTCAGCACCACGTAGGGCCAGATTTTAAAGGTATTTAGGCACCTAAATTAATGGCAGTTAGGCTTTTATAAATGCCACTAGGTACCTCTCTCCATTTTTAGCTGTCTAAATACCTTAAAAAAAAATGGCCGTGGGAGAACATAACTAGTTTTTGAAACAAAGTGGTGTGTTTTCAGAATTTCTGAAGTTTGTATTTACTTGTTTTAAAAGCAACCTTCCATGTGTGGCGGAGCAGTGAGGGGGCTGGTGGTTACATAATGAAGAAAGATTTTCTAATCCTTTATGGCAATGTTGCGCTGGTATTGGGGCACACAGAAGCTATAAGAACTGATGGAACTGCTTTTATAGCCCCTTTTATAGCTCATAACTCCCATTGATATCAGTGGGAACAGCAATGAGCCCAAACCTGTCAACAAAGCTTAATATCTTGTCCTAATCATAGATTTTTCCCCAATCTTCAAGTATAATTGGCACACAAATGTTCAAGGAAGTTTAAATATACAGGAAATTTGAAGGGATCATAACCAGCTATCTTGAGCTATTCAGAGTTAAAGAAACATGAGATTTTTTTTAATGACTCATAATTCAGCAGTTTCTGCAAAGTCTGCGGAAAATTCATAATTCTTTGCCTTCAGGGTAAGTCGGCCATTTTCAGACTAAGCTAATTTTCTAAATCAAAGTTACAGAAGAGCAAGTATAGGGCTGCATAATGGAAGCTGACCGCAACCTAAATTATGAAGAGGCAATAGTATTAAGGAGATGGTGATACTGTGGACACCTCTGATACCAATATTGTTCTTGTATAGCTACAGTCCTCCTAGTTGTGAGGAACATTAATGACATAGTATGACAATCACTGAGTGTTCAATATGAAAAGAGAGAAAAATCTTTTAATGACCTAAACTAAAGAAAAGTAACTCTTCAGCTGTGGCAATTTAATAGTTTCTGGACCCTTGATCTTTTCTCTGTTTTGAAGCTAATTTGTAAATAATTCTTATGGTTATTTATTTTTGCATTGCAGTAGTGCTGAGGAACCTTAGTCGTAGGCCAGGATCTCATTATGCTGGGTATTACACAAACACAGAACAAAAAAGCAATCCCTGCCCCAGAAATCTTACAATCTATGAGTGCGCCTACATTTGTAAATTAAGTCAATTTAAGCCTGCTTAAGTGGACTTAATTTACTCTGCGTCTACACTACAATTTCCTTAAGTCGATTTAAGGAAATTTTAAGTCGACTTTATTAAACATAGTATAAAGCCGACTTTATTAAGTCGACTTAGCCAGTGTAGACACGGATTAGTCCTAAGTCGACTTTAAGTTGACTTAAAGGACCCCAGGGCTCCCCCACTGACCTCCCTGATAGGGTGTCTGGCACAGCCAGAGCCTGGCATGCCCACCCACAGGGCAGGACACAGCCCTGCCCACCCCGCTCCTATACCCTGCCCTTGTCCCTGTCCTGCTCAGCCCCCATTGTACCCTGGTACAATGGGGCAAATGCTGAGCTCCCTGGCACTTTGAAAGGAGTGCCCGCCCCCACCATGCACCAGTCCCAGGTCCACCTAGCCCCTACAAGTCGACTTAAGTGTCGAGTATGGACGCTCTAAGTCAATTTGGCAACATCCACTTTAAATCGACCTAATTTTATAGTGTGGACATGCTAAGTCAAATTAAAGTTGACTTAAAGTTGACTTTGTTAAGTCGACTTTGCAAAGTCGACTTATTTGGCCAAGTGTAGATATAGTCTAAGTGACCAGAGTAAATGGAACGCTCCCTGATGATGTGATTGAACCAATGTCTAACTCACTAAGAGTATCCCAGAAACGTTGTTTGTCTTTTAAGCAGTACTGGTCTAAGTGTCTCTGAAGGTAAGGGGGGAGATAGGAGGAAGGAATCCTCCCAGTGAGCCATCGAGTAATTGATGAGTCATTCTCCAAAAATTATTTCTTAAAGTAGTCCTCCCCTATAACATTCTACTTCTGCTGACTGTCTACACCTCTTCTCTGCACCTTGCCCTGGACTCTGCCACGCAGAGAGTCTTGCAAAGCTAGTACTTACATCATTCAAAGGGTCACACATCCCTGTACAGTCCAACCAGATTAGTCTGTCTTGTGCAGTAGAAGCACATCAATACTGTTGAAAGGTGGAGTTATGCAGCTGCAAATACATGGGCTGGATTTCACATTAAATAATCATGCAACTTCCTATAACTATTGTTCTTCTGCAGAAAAACAATGGTCTTGAAGCATGACCCTTGCACGTCTGTTATGGGTGAAACTGTTGTGTATGATGTTTCATAATAGCTACCGAGGATATTAGGCAAGGTCTTGTTTAATCTTTCATCACAGCTTTCTTGATAAGAGAGATGTCAGCACATGCAACAGTCATTCTCATTCCTTATAGCAAAACTCCTGCCCAACCCCACAGTAAATCCATACCAAATTTGTAATAAGCATGTGAAATTTTCGGTACTAGAGGCTGCCTGAAATAAATTACTTAAATATACATCTCACCTTCTTAAAATGAGATTAGCCCTTGCGGCTCAGTCTTCCTGCTGGTTTCTTTTGAAAAAGTTACTTATTTCCATGGTGCAAAATTACTAGTTTCTGAAGGCATTAAGCTATTCTGCAGATCACACTGTGAGTCCCATGATATGCTATTTGCTAGGTAACTACACTGAAGTGTATTTGAGTGCATTACTCATAAAGGTACACAAAATACTTTCCACAGTATAGCCTTATAAAAGCAACACAGCCTGGTCCAAAAATGTTAATGGCCTCAATGGGGCTTTTATCTGTCCAAGCATTTTCATATAAGCCTTTTGAACACTAACATCTACACATACAAACCCCATTTGGCCAAATAGGAACATGCATATGTGTAGATATTAGTGAGTGTGCAGGTATTTGCCTGCTAAAATTTGCAAATGGAAACAGTTCTTTAAGAGCACATCCTGTATTTTTATTTGAATCTATTAGTCAGCCTGTTGCTTAATCAGTTTCTTTCTATAGTATAAATGAAGCTCCTGGTTACTTTAAAAAACAAAATACCCCCCCAAATAAAACAAAAACCACCCAAACCACCCGGATCACATATTACCAAATATTTCAAGTTTTACAAACTATTCAATAGTCAATATCTTAATACACACATAACATATGGTGACATCAAGGGTAACGGAAGGAATAAGGTAAGGCACATTGGCTAAAAATCCACCTAATTTTAATGCAGCTTGTGTCCTCTAGACATGGAAACAAGCAGCACCAATCACCAAAATCACACTTTGTTTCATTCCTATTCCCCTGGCCTCTTTCTCAAATCACGTCCACCTGCAATCCAGGTAATGGCCCATTACAAGACCTTTTAATATACATATATAGTACTTATATACTTAGTACTTTATCACATGGGTATTGACATATCTTCATGCAGGGGTGTATGGATGGGAAAGGGGAACAGGGAGAGGACAGGCCCCTGGGTGCTGGGCTGTCGGGGGGTGCCAAATTCTTGCCCATCACAAGGCACAGGAGGAACACGGGAGGCTCTGAGAGGCACAGAGTCTCCTGCGCTCCTCCTGTGTTGTGAAGGGCAAGAGCCTGCCGCCTCCTCCCACCCATCCTCCCTCCCCTCCTCAGGCCGGAGGGAGTGGGTGGGAGATGAGGCTGCCCTGTCCCATCTGGGGCTGAACTGGAGCAGTGAACAATAAGTGCTGGGGGGGGGGGGGGTGCTGGGCCAAGTCGCCCCTTCATGGAGGAGAAGATACAGGAGGTGCTGAGGGCAGAAGAGGTGATTCCCAGTCAGGGTAGAGCTGCCAGAAAAATCTACATGGGCCTCTTCTTTCAGACCCACTACAAAGGGCATGGAAAGCTATGGTGGCAAAAAGAAGAGGGTGTGGCTAACACATATTGTTCTCCAGCTATCCTCACCTTGTGCATGGGACTGTGGAAGGTCATTGCAGCCAGAGACTGAAGTCACGGTTCTAACTTATGCCAGGGGCGAGGCAGGTTCCTCACTGCACTGAGAAGACACGTGGCTTTCAGCCACATGGACCTTGCTTTCTCCCTCCCTGTTTCCGTTTCTGTGTCAAGTGCAGGAACAGAGGAAGAGAAAAAAAAAATCATCAGGAATTTTGATTGTAACTGTTTTTGATTCAATTTAAGATACTCTTATTGAATTGAATGGGATCAGTCCATGGGTGAGGGGGAAGAAAATAAATTAGCATGTGAATTCTGGCTTTTGCAAAAATGTTATTTTTATTTTTATGTTATCTTGAAGGGACTGTGTATTAACAAATTAATTTTAAAAAAATGGATATCCTGTTAGATATTTCAATACACAATACATAGTTACATTTATGCTACATAAATGGCAATACACAGAATCATTAAATAAAGTATAAAGAAATACAAAACAGTCCTATATTAAAATAACTTGATAGATGTCAACTACACAAACCCACAAAGCACTCAAATTCTTAAGTAAAGGCTTCCCAGAACTTTTAATACACTTTGTAGCTACTAATATTGCAGCATAATATTGTATGTAAACCCTTCCAGTAGACAGAGATCATGGATTAAAAAAATCAGAATGGCTGCAGCACCTGTGCACAGGAGAGAGACCTTCAAAATGACCTGTACATGACACCAGAGCTACCTCATAATCCTAATTACACAAGGCCAGATCCCATTCCTGTCAAAGTCAATGTGAGCTTTGCCATTAAGTTCAACAGAGCTGGATTGGATCAATGCACACCTTATGTTTGCTAAATTGTTCAATTTGTGTCTGTTTTAGATTGCAGGCTCCTCAGGGCAGGAACCATGTTTACATTTATGACTACACAGCACAAAGGACTGTCAGTGTTCAGTTAGTAATTAATAACACCTACAAGAAGAATTTAAGGATGTTGGACCATATTCCCAGAGATAACTGAAGCCTATAGAATTACATCAGACTTGAATTTGGACTCTTCATCAGCCTTAAAACCTTGAAATTATGGCTTTGAGTTTAAACCTTACTGTTGTTTCTAAATGTAATTTTTTCTGAATATTAGTTAAAGACTTAACCCAGCAACTAACTCATAGGGCCAAATCCTTTGCTGCACTGGCCCAGCCCTGAGGTAGGTAATGGCAGCTTAGGGGCTACTCTAGCATGTACCAGCTGATAACAGTTTCCAAGGGACCATCTGATATGTCACTGCCAAACCTTCTCCCCCATGCCTGTTCCTTATCTCTTGGGACTCCCTCATTAAGTAAGGTATCAACTGGATCTGATAAAGTTTTCCCCCAAAAGTAATTGAAAATAGGAGCTGTAACAGGAAGGCGCTTGGTAGGAGGAACAGAAAATCCGTCTGGAACATCTTTGGACTCTGAAACTTGTGCAGGATGAGTTAGTCCGTATGTGGTTTTCAGAAAGTACCATCAGATAGCTTTATCAAGAATGACACAGGTCCCATGCATTTTTCAAATTCTCCAATTGTAGTTGTTAGTTCACACTAAGCAGTCTCCTACTTTAAAAGAAGAGCAATGAATCTTATTTTGTTGATCAATTTGCCTGTCTTGGGATTCGGCTACATGTGAGGTAACATCAAGATATAGCAGATCCAAATGTATGCAAAGATTGCTTTGACAAAAAAGTTGCAGATGACTCCTGGGTAGCAGCAAGTGGTGTGTTCCTTTAGACAAGCAAAAAATTGTCCAAGTTCTGCTGATGACTCAAAATAGACTCATTAGCTCTTAAGGCATGCTTTATTGTCTGTAGAACACATTCCACTAATCCATATGTACCAGGATGGTAAGGAGCAGAACATATGTACTGAATTTCATTTGAAGCTAGAAACCTCTGAAAGTCTATGGTAGGCCAAATTGAATAAACAAGTTAGGAAGATGTCTAGTGGTCTTAATAGCTATAGTGGAAGTCATTCTGAAAGCTTCTGGCCATTTCATGTAGGTATCCATTATGAGCAAAATACACAACCTGTTAATGATCCAACAAAATCCATGAGAATACATGTCCAAGAAGTCTGAGGCTAAAGTCTAGAAAACTGGGCCAGATCATGCCCTGATGTTGGTACTCTCACTCTTAAGCCACTGTTGGGAGCTTCACATTCCCCAGGGCAAGTATGGCAGTAATTTGCTAATTTGGATATTTACATCTGCGTATATGGAAGCAATAGGTAATTGTCCTGTAACCATGTCACTTCCTCCCCTTCCCCCAATCTGTTCACTTTTTGGTGTCAGTGAATAATATAATTCCTGAGCCCTGAAGTGCACTTAGGGAGGTCCTGTTTCCAGTCCATTGAGAAGTGCTGCCTGGTCCTCTGCTGAGGCTGCTCCACTGGACCCAGCAAGAGTAGGAAGTGCCTCACCTGTTTACCAGTTTATTGAGCTCTGCTGTTGCCTTCTGCAGCTTCAGCAAAAAGCACTCTCTGCATTGTCTTCACATTCAATTAAAAAAATGCATGTGATCCTAGCTTTCTGATCCAGCTCCCATTGAAGCCAGTGAAAAAGATCCCCAGTGACTTCAATATCAGTTAGATCAGATCCCAAATGAGCATATAGTGATTGTATACTGATGTATATCTCATCTTAATAACAATTTTCCAGGACAGTCTGCCAGTCATGTGTTATTAAATAAGAACCATGGAAGCTAGATTAGGTCAATGGCTACAACTCACCTACTATTTATTCCTAAAGGAAAAGGCAAGAAATTGGAGGATTATACAGTTCTGACAAATCAAAACTAAAGTGATGGCTTTGTCACAGGAGAGTTGTATTTGACATAACCACAGCCACGTTGTGTCCTAAGACGTCATTAGTTGAAAGCTAACACCACATATTCAGGAATAATTTGGCCTTTGCCTAAACATACAAAACAGCTGCAGTGTTACTAATAAGGAGAGAGAAAGTGAAAGATTCATGACAATGGAAGGGAGTGTGGACAGCTGACCTTGGATCTGGGACTCTATGCTTAGGAGTTCCTTGCTGGAAGTTGTTTTGCTGATAAGTAAGATTATGAGCTTTTGCTGTTGCTAGAGAAATTACTTGCACCTAGAAATTATTATAAAATTATGTGATTTGTTTTGAGTAACTTATAGAAAAATTAGTGGTAGTGTGCAATTTGGAGAAATTTTAAGAGAATTTTGTCGAGCTAAGAGATGGGCATCCAACTCTCCAGCAGCTAGGTCAAAGGCTGGCCACTGGAAACCTGCTGCTGACCATTTGACACCATCTCAGACTTTGGGTAACTATATCTTGGGTGCACTAGAGGCTATGCTTTTTTAGATGTGTGCTTTAGACTCAAATTGTGTTTGGGGTGGAGGGCAGCACACTTGTGTGTACCAACCATTTATCAGACAGAGGACTAGTGTCTGCATTGATTTATTTCCTGACATTGCCTAAAGCTAACAGATTAGTTACTATAGTTTTGGATTCAGAAAACCCTGGGTAATAACTATAAAACCAGTATAAACCAACTTACTGGTCATGTAAGTCTATCTTCCGCCAAGTATTTAAACCAGGGTCCAGAGAGCAGATAGGATACAACATACTGGATCACCAGTATCATGTAAAGTAAATTTCTCTCAAAGTAAAAGATAAAATTATGCACCATACATCCTGGAGAATTCCTCGTTTTACGAACATTTACCGGGAGAGGTATGACAGAACTATGATCCATGACAAATGCCACAGAGGTATAGAGACAAAACTACCCCTAACGGGGGTTGGAGGGGAGAGACCTTTTTGAAAGAGTCACAATAATACAACTATTAACTTCATAGAGAGAAAAATAAAAGACTTACAAGATGAAATAGTGTAAGAGTTTGATAAACTGTAATCAACCTACTCAAGCAGACCTCCAGAACTGAGGACCCTGTAACTCAAATACTTCCATATCACAGAAATCCTCCCACTTATTCTGGATCCTTCATCTCAGAGTTCTCAGATACTGTTAATTTGGCCTTAAGTTTTTCTGATTAATCTAGTTACTATACTAACCAATATAAGACTCTGCCCCAAAACAAGCTCTTAGCCAGACTGGTATAGGAATTCAAATGCATATTCTAAAGCCAACTCCTGTGGTTGCCCATCAGCTTACTTGGCATCCAGGAAATTAAGAAATTCTCGACTTGCCAAATGTAGCAACTCCTTTCTGCCTTGTGGAACAGCTAATTCCTTGTTCTAAGTGAATTGAAGGTTTTTGAGAACTGTCCAGTCTGTGGGCATTTCAGCTTTACTGCCTTAGGAGAAGCTGCTGGTCAATTCCAGTTTAACAGACCTATTATTATTCCCTAGCCATAGGGATCCCAGCAGCTTTGAAAAGATAATATTTGAATGTTTATATAGCAACTTTAATCCCAATGTACTTTTAAAAGCTTGAACAAACAGCATCATTGAAATGCAGCTACTTCTGAGGTCAGCAGCAGTACCTAATCCAGGAAGCCATAGTTGCTGTATAGGCCCCTTGTATCAATAGACAGATAGTGCAACCTAGAATGCCATTGAGCAGCTTTAAATTGTGTTTAGGACATTGGACTGGTACAGATTGGCCCAGGACCAGGGGAACACAAAGGGGGATTGAAGTCACCTTCATGTACCGTCCAGCTCCCATCCCCTCCTGAGATGCATCTCAGGATCTGAGCCATTTTACCTACTTCAAATGAACAAATCCCTGAGCCCCCAGGCTACCTGGATAATCCAAACAAGGACTAGCCTAAGGACATATGAGATTCTGGGTGACCATAAAAACCACCCACAAAACCAGGGAACTCCGCCACAGTCAGGAATATTCTTGAAAGATGTCTGTGAGAGGGAGGACACATTATCTGCCTGGGAGAGGTTTCCACAGTAAGACAGGATTGTTTTAAGAATGGAAAAAGTGGCAAGAGCTATAGTAGAAGAGTTCAACTGAAACACAGGCGCACAGTGGGAGAGAAGGGAAGAAAGCCTCTCATTCTCTTGATGTGGTTCACATAAGGCTGGGAAGAATTGTGGCCCTTGTGCTAAAGAGAGTGCTGGGATTGCTCGGTAATTACTTCCAGGAGCAAATGGTGCTCCAAAGAGAAAGGAGAGGATTGGAGGATTGGCAGAAGAAGAGCTCTCCCATGGCCCACACCATCCCTCTCCATCAAGGAAAGCTGGCCATTCATGTAGGATTTGGGAGAGGATGCTGCATGCATTATACAGGGACACAGAGGTTTGTGCACATCCCATGCATTGGTGAGCTCTAGCAGGCATTCTGAAGATCTGAGGCAAAGTGGCTCCTTCTGCTCTTCAGCACTGCCCTCCAACACAGAACTGTGCATACAAGGCACATCCTGATCGAAGTTGGGTTTTTTGCATGAGTGCTAACAACAATAGAGACTCTACTAGAGAGAGAGTGGTTTGCCCTTTTTGTTTCTTCTAACCCTGTTGAGAGATGCACCTACACTAGTGCAGGAAAACAAATTTTCTAGTGTAGAACTGACCAAGATGATTTGAACACTTTGAGTACAAGATGAAGCACTCACCCAGACACACTTCTACAAACTGGACAAGTGGACACTACATGAGAGAATTAATGAGCTAAACATTCAGAATATCGTTTACACAATTACAATGCAATATGTATATGTCACAGGGTTCACTCACTAGAAGGGTGCCACCTGCTGAGGGATTAGCTCTCAGATAGTGCACCCTCTCCTGGAGGTGCCTCTCCCACAGTCATCTATGTGTGTAGACCTTCCTTAGTCCTCTTCACGGCTCAGCCTTCTGACTGTATCACTGAGCATGTTTTCCCC
Organism: Pelusios castaneus; assembly: GCA_007922175.1. Lineage (NCBI taxonomy): Eukaryota > Metazoa > Chordata > Testudines > Pelomedusidae > Pelusios > Pelusios castaneus. The sequence goes on along the minus strand of ML685776.1, from coordinate 269,904 downwards.
CTTGTGGGGGAGGTGGTGGTAGAAATGGAGTATCTGCCAATAATGGCACTTCCCTGGGGGAGAGTGGGGGGAACCCAGGCCCACACACTACTCCAGGTCCCAGCCCACGGAGTCTGTAGCTAGCAGCCTCAGATTGCATCTCAACTTCTCCACCACTGCTGCTTCAATTCCCTGAACCACTTCCCTGCAGCCCCAGCATCTTCTGCATCCTCTTCACAGGGCCTTGAGCCTGCAAGTCTCAACAGCTAGCCAGGAGCTCTTTCTAACTTGCCCCCATCCCTGCTAGCAGCTGCCTTATCCCAGAGGTTTACTTCCTGCAGCCCTCTAGGAACCCAGTTCTTTCCCTTGAGCTTCATGCAACAATTGACACAGCTTTGCCCTACAGCTCCATTTTATGTGAGTTTGTTGGGCCCTGATTGGTTGCTCTGTGCAACTTCTCTCAGATTGGCTGCCCCCTGCCCAGCCTCTCTAGGCTGCTTTTAACTCTTCCTTGCTAGTGTGGGGGTAAATTCCCCATCAGTGTGCCCATAAGTATGTGCCCAATTTGCACATGTAATTACTATGATTGTACATGGATCAATGACCAAGCATACTGGCTATTTGCATTCATAAATGAGTGCAAAATCATAATAATTACATGCCCAAATTATACCTACAGATATGCATGAAGTGCAGAGAGTATTCAAAATGTTTCATTGTGTACCGAAACTAGTGTCTGTATAGTTAAGGTGGAAGCTAGCTTCGTAATCTTTTAGATAACAGATTTTTCCTCTGGACAAAGTTCTAGGATATAAAGTTTGCAATACTATACATCTTATCTTCTTGAGTCAAAAATAAGAAGAAAAAAAGGAACACAATCAGATAAGCAATTCAGGCTTAGCAATGTACATGTAACAATGTGTTGTGAGACGTTCTGCCTTAAAAAGGTATCTAGAGTGCTCCTTGTGGAATAATATGGTTCTCCACTTCCTGCAAATCAGGACAAATGAATCCCTTGGATTTTAAGACAACAGAGTCTTGTGGCACTTTTAAAGACTAACAGATTTATGGATTTTATGTGAGAGTAACATAATATATCGAGGCAAGCAGCTTTGAGGTCACAGCAAGTTATTGTAAAAGTTGCTGTCTTTGACAGACTGTTTGCGGACAGGAATGCACCAAAACAGTAGTGGCCTGATTTTCCTCACATCCACTGATTCCTGATTTACCCAAATATAAGTAAGAGGAGAATCAATTTCCAAACAGCAATAGCATATGTTTTCAAGTAAGAAAACGGATACGTTAGTGTGAGGAACTGTACATGAACCATTTTTTTTTTTTTGAGAAAAGAAGGTGTTTTATGCATAGCTGCTGTATCGTGAATTGTTCCCACCTGTCAAGTTAATATAAGCAGGATCCTTATAGTCGTTTAACTCAGTCTCATAAAAAACTAACTCAGCACAGTATATGTAAAAGAAGAATTCTGTGTCACTCATGTTCCATGGGAAAAATCCCATTGACTTAGAGCCCCTCATGCAAGCCAATGCATGTTCCCAAAGGGCTATAGTTCGCAAATCAGTACAGTCCTTCTATCTATGGAGTCATGTGAGATGTTGTGAATGTACTAGTATAGTGAAATATACCTCTCTGAGTCCTATTGCATGAGCCAACCCCACATCAGTGATAGTGTCATGAAAATAACATGGACGTATTCCTTGTAATTTTTCAGTGTTCCAGTCTACCATTTGGTCAGTTCATGGGGCAGTTTAGGCTCAGATTCTGCCATCCCTGTTCATGTTTATTTTCAGTGGAACTTTTCACAGGATAAACAGCTATTCTGTGACAGTACTGTGGCACAAATTGGATATTAATAGTTATTCTAGTTTATATCGGAAGTAGATACCCTATGCCTCAAGTTTTCCATTTATTATCAGCTCAAATTCCTCCACAGTACACTTTGTTAAAATGTTATTACTATATTCTAAGTGTGTCTTTAAGACAGTTGGCAACACCAGATTGCACTGTGGTGGGCAGTGCATCCCTTGTCATACATTAAAGCTGTCTCCCTGGACCCACTTGTGGGATTCCATAAATACTAAGAGCTATAGGTATATCCCTGCTGCTCCCAATCTGATTTTATATAGGACTTAGACTGCCCCTGCATTAGGTGAACTCTGCCCATCTCACTGAGGACCCTTTGTGGTCCTTGTACACAGCCAGAATGACATGCAGAGGCCAGAATCCAGCAGTTTATTTAGTGAGGGCTCCTTCAGTCTTCAACCTTGCAAAAATTCTGTTGAAATCTTGAAGTCTAAGACTTTGTTCTTTTGGCAGGAAGGCAGGATCAGAGCCCTAATGGCAAATACAAAATGAATGAACAGTCGAAATTGTTCAAAAGCAGCTATTACTGCATTGGAAAAGTTTGAAAAAAAATTTATTCCATTCTGAAACAATTCTGCTTCTGTAATGCATATTTCCTCTATTTTTCTGCTAATTATTCATTACTAAAGGCATTTTTATGAAAACAATCTTTGTTTAAGGATTCATCTGACCTTCCTACTTATCACCCATCTGAAATCCTAATCCTTTGTTCATGACAAGACTGTAGGGCTGCTGTAGAAAATATTATGCTGCTAGCAAGCAGAGGACTATGATAACAGGTAGAGAATAAACACAAGATCTCTTGAGAAACAAAGATCCTTTTTTCTTCCAAATATTTTCATTAATAATGAACGAAGAAATGAAAATACATGATATTTTTCTGAGGAGCAGCTGCTCATTTAATCAGGCTTTTGGCAGGAGGAAGTGTGAAAGGGCCCTGTCGCTTTGAGAAATAGGTTTTTAGACAAGCCTACGCAGTTTGCTCTTTATGATCTGTTTGCACTTTTGATCATTTTTATTCTTTGCAGTCTGCAAGCCACAGCATCAGGAACTGTCACAGATTGCCATTTGCTGCATAGGATTTCTAAATGACCTCCAGAAGACTTTGTCACACCCATGATATGCCTAGAAGCAATATTGCCAATTCCAAACATTCAAAAAGCATGTTGGTTTTTTCATTTTTTTTTAAACCACCACATTTTGCAATCTTTTGATTTGGCTTCCAGTTTCTGAGCTTTTACAATACATTTGGGTCATGTTTTCTAACTTTCCTCTACTGCAATGAGGGCTAGGTGCTAATTTTATTTTTTAAAGGAAAGTTGAGATTCTCACCTTATTTGATTGCAGGAGCTGCATCTTTTAAGGAAAACCCAAATATGAGACTCATGATAAAATTATGAGACTTAGCAACACTAGCATATAAATATAGTTTTTCAGGTAATTACAGATCAGATTGTGTAAATTTTGGAGACAGAGCTGAGTCAGACCAATCCGAGGAGCATATCTGAAAGGAATGAACTAAATGAGGGACAATTGCTCTCTCAACACACAGTGTGTGAAGGCCACTCATCCCAGCTCTTCTAGCTGGTGCAGAAGACACGGCCTTACCTTTTCCTTTGGAGAGGATTGAACCTTTGACAGTTCATAGAGGAACAGTTCCTTTGCTCCATTGAATGTCAGAATTGAGAATATACTTGGCCCTTGTGGGAAGCCCAGGAACAGGAAGGGTCAGAGACAGACGGCTTCTTGCACCTTCCTCCTATACATTTGTGCCAGAGACAATCAGGAGAGTAAATACTGAAACAGAGTTCTAACCATGTACCTTTATGCAAACAGGTTACAGAGAACTCCATAAGCACAGTTTATGGATGAGTGAGAAACATTAGAAACTGATCATGACATGAAAGTAAAAATCACAAAGTTGGTGCATACTACTCATCATTTGTATGCAGCACTTAGCTAACAAAGAAGGGTTTGCTTTGAACAGTGGCTCTGTAAAAAATAAGCTTGTTTGTTGTCTTTCTTTGCTCCAGTTCACATATACTCAGTTTAAATGTAAAGAGATTTGATCATTTTGACTTTTTGGCAAAAATACTGAAAAGAAAAATATTTGAATTCTGAAATACTGCCATGATGGTCATGTAGATCAAGTGCCATGTACTTCAATTCTTCTCTTGAGATGGGGCTCGTTGTTTGGACTACATCTCCTGTTGTTTGGACTACATCTCCCATGATGCAGCATAGTCCTCTCTCTCGGTGACAGGAGGCATTTCATCATGGTAGTCATATCATCACAGTGCATCCTGGGAGATAAAGTCCAGCTGGGAAGATTGGCGTGTTAAGAAGAATGGGAGCATGAGTTACCTGAATTACAGCTTTCATGAGGCACTCTCATGGCAATTCAGTATCAGAAAATTTTTCAGTTTGAAATGGCCATTTTCTTACTAATGAAGACAATTCTTCCAAAAATGTAATTTAACTGAAAATCCAATTTGCTGTTAAGAAAAACAATTACAACTGAGATATTTCACCCAGCTCTAGTAAATATTCTCGGCACTAAAGTAAATAGAAATGAATCCTTACACAAAAGAGCAGTTCAGTTGAGAAAGAAGCTGCCATTTTTACAGTTTTTCATAGTAGTAATACACAAGTTCTAAAGGCCAAAGACAGTGCTGGTACTCTAGGTTTTGGAAAGAACAACTTGCAATATTATTTTTACCAGGAATATAGCACAAAAATTCAATCTCAGGATTTTTTTGTGGTATTTTCTCAAGATAAATATTCTTTTCATTAATATGTGACATCAAGAAAAAAATAATAAAAATTCATTTTTCTAATACATGCCCAGATCTAGGATGATGTTCATTACATACAGGAGGATTGATCAAATAATGTTGTGCTTTGCAAGGTAGAGGATGATGGCATTAAATAATATTGAGTTGTTATATCCCCTGTGAAGGCTTTCTCCAACTTAGTAGGAAACTCACTAATAAACTTGCATGCATTACTGACACTTCTGAAAAATATCTGCAAGTAGAGACAAATAATGCATTAAGTATTCTCCCTGGAATGCAGACTGCTGCTTCTAAAAATATATAACATATGTTATAAAGAATATAACAAAGGTTATTTTAGATTCATGGAACGTTTGCTTGACTTTTACAGAATTCTGCAAATGAAAAAGGTGAAAACTCCTTAAATTCCAGTAGATTATGATAGCCCCAAGAAGCCCCAGTCAGGGATTAGGATCACACTGCACTAGGTATTGTATAACAAGTAACAGTTCCACCCAACATACTCACAATCTAGGACTCTGAGAAGAGCAAACAGGCACATAAAGAACAAACGAGGTCATCTTAGGTGAGAGACAAGATAAAAGGAAAGATGGGCAATTATTTTCCTGTGTCTACTACATGAGAAACACTATACTTCCTATTTACCACACATGGTATGAAGAGGGGACAAAATCAACATAGTGCTGAAAAATAATATCCTGTATGATAGCTGGACCAAGATTATCTGAATCAAAATCATACATAAACTGTGTTAATATACTGCTGAAAACCTTTGCTGCAAGATGGCTATTTTTTGCAGCAGAACTAAAGACTATTCATAGCTGTCTATACTCTATTACAGAAATGCAGATTAAGCATCTTTGAAAGCTGTATGAATAATACATTATTTTAAAAGTACAAAGTGAATATTGTAATCAACTGTCAAAATTCAAGAAGCAATTTTCAGTCTATGGGCCAGATTCTTCTTAGCAGTTGCAAATGATTTCAGATTTTAGAATGGGGGAGAAGGTATACTTGAGGAGGGCCTTCATCCTGGAAGGGCTGTAGTGGTGATAGAGGATAGGAGGAACATTTTAAATTCTGTCTATTGCTCCACAAAAAGAATTAGACCTGCATCTTCCTGAAGATTTGAAGATGGATTCCATCCACTTCAGCCCTCACGTAGTCTCCTGCACAGAACCCCTTTACTGTACTTTGTACAGAGAAGGGAGGAGAAAGTATGAATGGTAATGATTGAATTTCACCCCTCACAATGCTGCACAGATCCAAAGACATATAAATATCTCTGCCAATTGCGGTAGATCTCTGTTCTATTCCTCAGCCTTTGAGCTCTATAAAAATTTCATACGTAAACATTCCTCAAGAGCTCCTATCCGTAGTTAATGGCAGTGTCCTACATTTGGCATCTTTGGTGACTAAATAAAGCCTTGAACATTAGCAATATTGGCACTCTAACAGTACTGCCTCACTCTTATCGTTCATATCTAGTAAATATTTATTCACAGCATAACTAGGAGATCCTGCAGTTCTTCCTCAGGGAAAAATTTTCCTTCCACTAAACTGAATGGAAATTGTCCTTACTCAGGTAGAACAGAATTAGCCTCAGCCCTACCCACTTATATTTTTGGAAGTAATTTAGAAACTGGAAAATCTCCTACAGAGTGTTTTGCAATAATACAGTGGCATCATTTCCCAGTAGTCGTGCAGTTTGATGAAACGAACCAGGATTCCTGTTCTAAAAAGCTACACAATTTTGGTATCATTGCTAAGATGAAAAGCTGCAGGCCCTTAGTCCATAGTGCAGACTGTTATCCCTAGGTTAGCTCCTGTGGGAAGGTAACTATGCCTCAACGTGCCTCCAGGTAACTGGGGAAATAAGAAAAATAACAGCATTGTTTAATGCAGAAACATTCTTTTTTGTGTACAGATGCTCATTCTCTTTCTTCAAGTTAATACTTTAAATCGCTTTTCAGAAACATACATTTTGGAATGGCTTAGATGGATATGTTTATCTAAACAACCAGTGCCTGACTGCAGTTTTACACTCAGGTATTATATTCTGTAAACTCACTAATACCTAGTTGGTCATTGACCACCCAATAATCTGTTGTAACAATCTCCTTTAGAATTTTACTGTGGGTTCTAAACTTTGCCAGATCATTCATTAGGTAATTAGTCTAGGATCCAAATACCAGCTAATATTGTTAAGATATAGTCTGGAGCCTTCAGTTTAAACAATTAAGACAAAATCATTACAAAGAATAAGGATTACTGTCTGACAATATAAATCCATGACAGCCCACTTCTTGGAACACTATACAAGCAGGGAAAAAGCAATTTACCAGACATCACTGAAGGGCATTTGGTTTCATCGCCTTTATCTTCTTTTCCTCCCTAAATAGACAGTATGCAAAATTTCAACACACATAATTACGGTATCAAAAGTGAGGGTCTTAAAAGTGAGCTGTAAATCTAATATAACATTTCCAACTTTCACTGCCAAGTATGATGCATGTTCCAAGAGTATGAAATTTCATAAATGAGGAGCATCAATACTGAAAGAGAGTAGTCTTACAGGGTGAGTCTATGGAAACAGATTAAAAAGAGGACTTCACACACACTTTGAGGAAAGGGTGGGAAGATTTTTTTTTACCTTCACATAGTGATCATCAAGTTCCAGACCCAAGAATGTAAGCTTTTTACAGCACTTCCCCCTATTATGTTTTCTGTAAATCACTGGAGATTAAAACTTCCCCTTATTTCTCTCTTTTTCTTTTTTAAAGAAAGTTGACATTCTTTAGAAAACTATCAATTGTTCTTTCACAAGCTCCTGTGCCAAGTTTAGAAATCATAATGACAATGTGAAGCTAAGTCATTCCATTCCACCTTTTATTTTTCAAAAACATGAACAAGAACTATCCAATTTTACTTTCAAGCGTCTGACAGTTTTACCTAAAAAAGCTCATGCAATAAATAAATTTTTTAGTCTTTAAAAGTGCCACAGGACTCCTTGTTTGTTTGGCTGAACTAGATTAACACGGCTACCCCTTTGGAACTAATTCTACTTTGTTGACATTGTCATTATCCACTGAGGGCAAATGAGATTCACGCATGTGCAGAGGATCAGCCAAAGTCCATGCACACACTGCAATTTCACCTCAAATTCTGAAGTCCTCCTTACTCACTTTTCATTCCTTACTCAGGTGAAGCTCATAAACTCCAACCCTTTTCTGGCTAAGTACTGAATAAAGACTTCAGGATTCAGCCTTTCTGGAGAGGGATCATCTCTGTGTTACAAGCCTGTGTACCATGCCTACCAGAATGGAGCCATGATCCATGAATGGAGCTTGTAGGCACTACCATAATGAAAAACAACAACACAGGGAATACAAAACATAAGTTTTCCTCAGCTCCTAGGAGAAATTTTTACAATGTTCTCTTTATTTTGGTTACTGGGTTTCCCTTTCCCCACACCCTTCCTCTGTCTTCCATGGGGGGAAAAATGCTGCTTACAACCTTTACCGTAGGCCTCTCTTGTCAGAAGATCACCAAGTCCCCTGATCTTGGTCTTCCATTTTGTAGCTCACAGAACTGCTTCTAAGCAGCTGGTCTATAGGGTACCCTCGACATTATGGTTAGATTCAGCTAGCAAAAGCTTTTAGCAGGGTTGCAGTATAGACAAGGAAAACTTCCTTTTTTTCTTCTTTTTTTTGTGACACATTAGTTTGAAGTGTAGTTGGTTAGCATGGGTCTTGGGGAAAAAGAGATTCCTATCCACCATGGTTGAGGGGGCTATTTTAGTAATAACATTTCTGTTTAGACAGTTTCAACCCCAGTGTGGTAGAGCATCAACATTCCCAAGTACATGTGCCTAGAACTGTCTGTCTGTTTACATCTGTCCTTTGCTATTTGAATTCTTCACCCAAATAAAAAAAGCAATCCTGGTGGGTGTTTGGGTGATCAATCATAAAGCCTTTACTGTTCAGAGAATTTTTCCCCTAACCAAAACTATTTTAATGGATAAAACTTGCTATTTTTCTGATGTGCAATCATGACTGGGATTTCACAGGCACTGCATATTTGCAATACCTCCACTCTCACAGATGAGCTGGGAGGAATAAGATTTTCTAAAAGCTGTCCAACTATTTACATTCATGTCAGCAAAAACTCAGGTATTTTCTTATCACTTTCCATGAGAATCTGATCTGCCTTAGGATTTGGGACTTCTATTTAATAAAAAGAAAACCCAAAGAGAGACGTTTTGCTAAGGTGGTTGAGAAAAATGGTTTTGCAAATTAAAGTGAAAGCTTGATTAAAGCTGCGTCTCTTTGGATTGTTTATGTGCTTTGGAAAGAGCAAGTTATTCCCAAGTTGTCCTGTCACCTGAGGCTCCTTGCTATATAAACACTTTTACTGACTGCCATCATACCTGATGGTTAGGGCAGAGCTCGTTGGACCACATGCTCCCTGGGTGCTGCTAAGCTCAGTCAACAATGCACTCATTATCCCAACAGATATTTCTGCTTCTTAAGGCCAAGGTAACCTTTCCAGACTTCATATTTAAAACAGAGCAAACTAAAAGCACACAGCCCAGAGCAAATATTAATATAGTGATAATAACAAAGTACTTCATTCAATCCAGGTAATAAATCTACCTTTCATTTTCTTATAAGCAGCACTTAATTTGTAATGAAAGAGGTGCTAGACCCACAAGCGCCAGGACTATGAGCTGCTAAGTTTGGTGGTACTGGGGCTCAGTCCCATCAAACGCTGGCACAAATTTAGCACTGCTTATAAGATAATGTTTTCCAGAAATTGTGGATTTGAATTGTGACCTTTCATCCCACATTTCTGAAATGCAATGACAAAAAGGACCTGATACAAGACAACATCCCTCTTCAGGAAAGCAAATAAGCACATGCTTGAGTCCCACTGAAGTCAGCGAGGCTATGTCTACACTAGAAAAGTTAGGTTAACTTCATTAAGTTGACTTAATAAGATCGACTTTAAGCTGACTTAAAGTCAACCTTATTAAGTCGACTTAACAAAAGTCGACTTAACTTTTCTAGTGTAGACATAGCCCCTTTTTGACCTTATTAAGTCAATTTATCACTTTAAGTCGACTTAATAAGGTGGATTTAGGCGTTAATCCCCACCCACACTGGCTTAAGTCCATCTAATAAGGTCAATGTAAGCATTAAGTTGACCTAAATTGAGGTGTGTGGCAGAGCGCTCCACCAGCTCGAGTCACATAAAGTCCGTTCTCCCTGGTGTAGTAGGGTGTGCAGTAAATTGGCCCCCCCCCGGCGAGCCCACTTCTTCCCGCTGATACTGCAGTCCCACTCACCTTGGCCTGGTCTTGTGGTGCACCCCCTTGATAGGCAGCCTTGGGGTGGGGTCTTGGGGTGTCTGGAGCCGAGCTTTACCTCTGGTGAGGTCTTCAGCCTTGTCCTTGGGGAAGGCGAATGTTTGCTGCTGCTGCTGCTGAGACAAGCCTCTCAGGCCTTGTCTCTCCTCCTTCCCTCTGTATTACTCTACTTTATTCTGCCACACGCCACGCCACGTCTCTCCTCCTTCCCTCTGTATTACTTTACTTTATTCTGCCACACGCCACGCCACGCCACGCCACGCCACGCCACGCCACGCCACTCCTCTAAACTCCCCACACTGTGTGCTAGTGGAGGTGTGGCTTTTATTGGGTCTGGGCTAACCCTTAATTGAACCCAGACATCCCTGATTACCCTGCAGCTGTCTCTCCTCTGCTTGTTGGGAACAGGGCTTTCAGCATTCTAGGGCTGACAGATTCCCTCAATCACTTTCCTATAGCCCTCTGGCCTGACCTTGCCACAGGTGTTATTAAGTCGACTTAACTTTTCCTTAAGTCAACTTAAGGAAATGCTTAAGTCGACTTAAGGAAAGCCCAGTGTTTAAGTCGACTTAAGCCTCCTTAAGTCGACTTAATTTGTAAATGTAGACCCACCCTGAGAGACAGGTACATGTTAAAGTGCTTTCATGAATAAGTGCCAGAATAGCTGTCTTATAATAGGTAGTCAACAATTCACCCTGCCCCTCCTTCCTTAGATTTGACTTTCATAACAATACAAGAGGTCAGTTCAAACTTTTCCACAGCCCTGAATGCCCCTAGGGTTCTTATGTCAGGACCGCTCAGACTGAAACGTAATTCCTCTCTCACCTAGACATTAGCAACTCCCTTACATTTGGTTGGGAAAAGGAACCCTCTGGCTCAGTCAGACAACAGAACTCATTAATTCTTTTCCACAGAATCTATGTCTGCAAGCAGGGTAGAGTAGTCCAAGTAAACACTGCCAGCCTATTACAGAATCAAAACAAATTCTGAGTTCTGAACATGAATTGGAAACTTGTTCTATAATTGTGGGTAGGGTATTTTAGGGCATCCCTTATTTGTGTCCAGTATACTGAGATCTGTATTCAATAAGGAGCCACTAAGTAATGGCTCATCCGTGTTTCCAATGACCGAACATGCTGTGACTGACATACTTATACAAGACTGTCGATTTTGTTCCACAAATAAATCATCCTCGACTTGAGCTTAACAGAGTATATGGCAGGTAATAATCATGGAGCCTTGATTCTAAATACCATAGCTCCAAATATTTCCAATCTGTGTGGAGGAAAAGTTAAAAAATCAGACGGTGGTATTACAGAACAACTAGCAACATACAAAAAAAAAGTAAACTAAAGAGATTCTGGACAAAAATTCTGAGAACCTTACAGGTAAATAGTACTTTAAAAGAAGTGTGAAATTTTACTGGCAACCAATGAAAAGATTTCAATACCGCAATAACATTCAAACAGCATAGTGTCTTCAAGGTCACTAACACCACATTCTTATCAAATGAAGTTGTCTTACGGTATCTATACCAGTTAACATTGTAAAGTACTAGACTCACACTGGACTCCTTCAGAAATCAAGAATGGCAACATTCATAAACCAGTAGGAGAGCACTTCAAATCTCCCTGGACACTCAGTAGCAGACTTGAAAGTTGCCATATTTCAACAAAAAAAACCCCAATCTTCAAAAACAGACTGAAGCATGAAACTGCAGGGCTGCAACTCATATGTAAATTTGACACTATCAGACTGGGTCTGAATAGGGACTTAGAATAGCTAGCTCATTTTAAAAAGTTATTGTCCCTCTTCACAACAAGTGAGGGCTATATAGCTTCAACATAGCTTCATTACCAGGGACTGGTCCACAGAAGCTCCTGAGGACTACATGGAACTATGGAAAATAAGTTAATACAATCTGGAACCATATTTCAAGGTAACTTCCGTGGGTTAGAAAATAGGGACAAAGTGTACACATTTTCCACCCCTGGCGTGTTTCCTCTACCCTAGCTCGCCCAGCTCCAATTCCTTCTCCAGTTCTGATTCTTGTCTATGCAGAGAGAGTTCACGGGGTTGAGACAGAAGAGAGGAGGGTGCCAGGCAAGCACCCAAGCCACCTTATGCGGAGAGGGAGTTCAAGAGTCATCACATGCAGAGCTGGGGAGAGAGTGGTGGGGGACATGATTTTATTCCCAGATTCCTTAGTCCCTTTCAACAAAAAGTCTGAGAATTTTTGACTCTCCCCAGGTGAGTCTGGGCCTTGTTTTAAATAGATCATATGGGTTTCTAAAATGTCTCTTCAGAAGAATTTCTTATAGAAATTCCCTTGTTTCTTGATTATTTGCATAGAATGAAATTGACAAGAAAAAAATTGAGCCTTTCATTTAGTTTCCCATTGTGCCAGTTCTATACTTGCTTAGTTCGAACTAGCATTTAGGGGGGCCATGCTAGTTCGAATTAAGTTAATTTGAACTAACTAAAATTAGTTCAAATTAGTTAGTTCAAATTAACTAATTCGAACTAACTTTGATAAGTGTAGACATAGCCATTAAGTTTCCATCAGGAGCCTCTGTCATGTTGTTTAGAATATGTGCCAATTTTGAATTCATCAAAATAATGTGCAGTGGGTATAGCAGAAGAATGAGAACAGGTTCTGAAGGGTGCAGTTAACTTAAAAAAATGTGTCTTTATTTTCTAGCTTCAGTGGGGTATGGAAGTGGAAATAATGAAATACCTGGGCAATGTATTCTTCTTCTGACAGAGCTGAAACTAGGAAATTCTGGAAATCTCATGAGACTCTCCTCTTCTGAGATTTCCCACTCAGCTTCCAAACTAGAGTCTTTTGGATAAGAATTAAATAAGTATCTGAATCTCTGTGATGCTTCTCCTACATAACTCCTGGACCATTAGGCTTCTGCTCAGCACCAATTTTCAGATTCTTTTTCCGCAACCAGACTGAATCCAGGTTAGGCTATTTCCTGACTCTGTTAGAGTACTTTAAATGGAAGATTTTAAAGGCTCATTGTTCATTCCCTTAGGTCTAAAGTAAAGGTCACAAGGACTCAAAAATGCAGTTTCTCTAGATTCCTAAAATGTGATTTTACTAGAAAATACATAAGAGTATTAAAGTTAAGAGCAAGTATGTAAAAGAAGGTTAATGGCTCTCCCTGTGACAATCAGAACTGTCATTCAAACCAAACCAGAGGAACAGAGCTCTTGCCACTCTGCTCCTCCATCCACTGTAATATCTAATGATAATCCCACTAGTTCTCTATCTGAGTTAACTGGTGGTCATTCCTTGAGTTTCATACTTTGATCTTTCTTCTGCCTTTCACCACCATGAGGCTATTCAGCACTGCTTGCTTCTAATATGGGGGGGAATAGTAAACTATCTGAAGTAGATTTACTAATCTCTTACCATGCTGAACTCTTCTTTTTCCAGCTCATGTTTTTGAACATTTGTTATATGAAGAGTCTAGAAAAACTTAGTCTAGGTCCTTGGATGAGAAGACCACAGCATAACTCAGGAGCAGAGGGTGCAACGGGAACTGGGATAGCTATGTATCAATCACATTCCCTAGGTCATTTAATCCCTAGGTGATTTAATTCCTGTACCCGCTTTTACCCTTCCCACCTTCTTATCTGTTGTCCCACACTATTTGAATCAAAACAACTTGCTTGGTTTGCTGAAAAAATCTGAACTGACCTTGTGACTTACCCTCTTCTGCATTTATATATCCCCTTCCATACTATAATTTCCATTTCATGCATCTGATGGAGTGGGATTTTACCCTCGAAAGCTCATGCAATAAATAAATTTGTTAGTCTTTAAGTCTGCCACAGGACTCTTTGTTTGTTTTGCTGAACTCCTGTACTGGATACCATGGATTGCAAGAGGCCTCTGTCACAGCTAAGGGCACAGCAAAGCCATGTATTTGCAACTGCACAATCACAAAAAATTCAGGCACTGCCAGGAGAGAACTGTTTCTCACCTCTCTCCCACAACTCATGTTGTAGCCCTCCCAAAAGTATTCGCTCTTTTAAGTGACCGACACAACAGCATTTGTAGGGATCTGAAGAGCATTTTGCTCCATCACTACATTTTTGGAGGGTCGGGATTTTTAAGCATCCTACACATTTGCAGTATAGCAGCTTACCATGCAATGGGAAATGGAAAAGTCTGATATCTTCCCTTCAGCTGACAATGTCAACCCTATCTCCCCTTTGGATTTCACAATGAAGCTTGAAAAACAAAAAAGACCCCAGATAACAAATAGTTTTCAGATTAAAATATGTATCAGGAAAATACTATTTCTCCTACTTCAAGTGAATCCAGACAAGTTACCTCAAATCTCAAGAACTGAGTTCCCTGCAACCTGCCTGGGCTCTGTCTTCCTTCTCTGAGTCTAGGACATTCAGCATCACCTACACAACTGAACTGACTTCAGTCACTGTTATGGCATCACTGAAAGTCCTGAGATTTTGGAGACTGTCCTGAGAAATCTCTAAAAGTCTGAGTCTCAGGGCAAAAGTCTGAAGCTAACTAGAATCATTCAAGGCAGTCATGTCATAGGAGTGTAAGAGGAATTATTCTATCATTTCTTTAATTTAGTTCAGAATAAGCCCTATACACCAACATTTAACCTTAATGCAACCCATCTCAGGACTCCTACACTAGACAGAAAATTCCCCTTAACTTGTTTATAGGGTTCCTCCCGAGCCTAGTTCATGGGTCTTACTCTCTGCTGCTCAGCTCATTGGGTACGTCTGCACTGGAGGCTCTGTTAAGTCTACTTAAAAAGGAATTTAAAGTCGACCTTGTTAAGTCAACTTAGAGAGTCCACACTGAAAACTCCAGTCGACTGCCAGTGTCCACACTGGCAGGTGCTAGATCAACAGAGGACTGGTGCATTGTGAGTAGCTGTCCCACATTGCACCGGGGCCTGGAGGCCAATTAGGTTGACTTAAGAGCACTCCCCAATAAGCGCCCAATGTGAACACGAAGGTCTGTAGGTCGACTTAACCGTCCTTAAGTCGACATAAGGCTCCAGTGTGGACGTACCCTACGTGTGCTGGTTGCAGTGCCGTGCAGTGCTAGTGAAAAATCTCAATTTCTAAAATGAAAGGCCTGGGCAACAGTGTGGGTTTTCTGAAATTTTCCTATTGTTGTTCAAGCAGTAGCTAAAGATGGTGGGAATGCTACTGCAGTCTGGCTGTTGTGTTTACCACTATGCCTTCCCATCCTATTCAGCGTGAGTCCAGACAAGTGGTAAAAATGCAGGTGGCTGGTGTGCATTGGTACTCCCACTATTGCAAATACTGGAAGAATCATACTAGTGCAAGTGTTACATCAAATTCTCAGCCTAAGCAAGGCCTTAGAGATCAGTAGTACTTCTCCATTCCCCAACCTGTAGTTTTGTGTGTTAGAAGAGATGAAGTAAAAATACAAAAGTGGGCAATAGAAAACAAAGCAGAAGGCAATTAAGCTTCTCTCTGTCTGAGCAGGGGTCACAAAATATAGTTCCTAAAAACTGGCAAGAGGGGCTTATATTCATCAGATGTTTCATCTATTAACCCGGAATAAGCCAATAAAATCCTCTAAATCCTATGCAGAGCTAGGGAAGAGACTCATAAGAGATTCATGATTTCTGCACTCTTCCATTATGTCTATAAATGCAAAGTTTTCATTTTTGGCTCATAAAGCTTCACCAAAACCCCATTGTAGACTACTGAAAGATTCCCACTAACTTCAATGGTCTTTGGATCAACTTCCCCAACCACAAGACAAAAACGCTGACATAGAATCATGGAAATGTAGGACTTGGAAAGTGATCAAGTCCAGTCCCCTGCACTGAGGCAGGACCAAGTATACCTAGACTGTCCCTGCCAGATGTTTGCCTAACCTGTTCTTAAAAACCTCCTTTGGAAACTTGTTCCAGATTTTAACTGCCTTTGTAGATAGAGAAGTTTTCCTAAAAATGCATAGGGGATTTATCACTTACTAGTTTGACGGGGAATCTTCATTCGTAGGTGTTCTTCTTGGCTCTACCATTGGTCTTAAGTATTATTGACTTCTGATGAGACAAGCAACCTAACATTTACCATTTTCTCTCATATCGGTTCTTACTCAATCACAAACCAGGCTTTTCTTCTTATTAATAATTTATTGTTATTCTCTAATGCTAGTGGTGTGATAATTTCTTGTAGAGCAAGAGTTCCTAGAAATGTATTTTGTCATTTTACTTGTTTTAAGAGCAAAGGCTGTTGTAAACAAATCTGAAGCTAAGGAGGGAGGGAAACACACATGAGCAACAGGGCAAATGGCTTTTGCTAAGTTCCACAAGAATCATTGTGGTTTTGGAAATGATAATACGCTCATTTACTCTAGCAATGGGACCAAAGCCTCAACTCACATCTCCATACTTAGGTGAGGTTTGGATTCAGAGTGCAATCTGGATCTAAACTTCTGGGCCAAATGATGCTCTGCCTTTACAGGTGCAGAAGAATTATCATGAGGGCTCCTCGTGAGACTCACAAGGGCAGATCACAATAGCAGTTGGACTTTGCTCTGCCTGGGAAACAAACCATGCAGGGCCAACGTATTGGGGAAACAGTCTGCACTATTCTAAGGCACAATCTCTGCAGATGTCATCTCAAGACCAGTGGGCCCTACACCTCCCCTACACAGAAATTACTGCAAATTACACACTTTAGCCTCCTCCGAGTTGAGCCCATCTCTAACGTTCACCTTAACTATATTCTTAGCTTGAAATCCTTCCTTAGCTTGAAATCCTTCCCTTCTAATCTATCTATCTATGAAGAATAATGCTAGTGGAAGAAGTTGAAGTTGCTGGTAGAGAGGGCTTAGATGAGTCGTTCTCCAACTTCATCGCGCAACAACCCCCTTCTGACAACAAAAAACTACGCGGCCCTAGGAGGGAGGACCAAAGCGTAAGTCTGAACACCGCCAACCCTGGCAGGGTGGCCAAGCAGAAACCTGAAGGCTTCAGCTTGAGCAGAGAGGGGGCTGTAACCTAAGCCTCAGTGCTCAGAGCTTAAGCCTCAGCCCTCGGGCTTTGGTTTCAGCCCTGGGCCCTGGCAAGTCTAGCATCAGGCCTGGTGACCCCATTAAAACAGGGTCGTGACCCACTTTGGGCTCCTGACCCACAATTTGAGAACTGCTGGCTTATATCCACAAGTCTCATGTGTTCCTTAGAATAGTTTGACTGATATAATGTTAGCGGCAGTTTACTGGAAGAGATTTACCATGAGGTCATAGGCTCTTTAATCATCCATTGCATTTAAGTAAAGATTTCAGATCTGAATCCACATTTCTCTCCCACTCTGTATTTTACCAGATAATCCTGTCAGTCAATCTAACGTAATAACTGTTTCACAGTATGTTGAATGGGCCTCTGTGGGCAGTAGAGGTGAAAAACTGCTATGCAATAATTTGTGTTGTATAATTTGCTGTTACAAAGGGTCACATATTGTGCTTCAGCCACATACAGACCTCCCATTGACATAAACAGGGCATGTCACAGTCTAGCACAGTCAATTTTTACTTGAATGGTTTATTGAGTGTGTAAAACATTGGATTTGGAAAATGAAAAATAAAAAAAATTGGATTAAAAACCTAAGGAAGAACACACAAACACAATTTTACTGCGTTACTGATAAATTATTTTTATAAAGTAACCCCTACTTTCTGAAAACCCAGCGTTGTCTATAATAAATGATATTTGAAGGTGTTTGGTTTGTGCTCATTTATTCGTGCAGCTCAGCTCCAAACTGAGATAATATTACTGTGTGACATCATGATGCATTATCATGGAAAGGATTATATTATCAGAAACAAAGGCTTATTACTTCAACTAAGAAAATGAACTAGAAAGAACAGACCTACTTGTAAGCACCAATGACCTTCTTATGTAAAGGATTTCTAACAACACAGATAGCAAAAGAGAAACACAAAAAATATATAATCCATAAGCAGAACTATCTTCAAAATTTTTCATGAGATGTGAATGGGTTTCTGTGGTCTCAATGTTAACACAGTGGATCTGATTCTACTCTAAGTTGCACCAAAGAAACTGTTTTACTCAGCAGTTTTATTCCACTGTAAATTTGCTATGAATCATGACCCAGTTGCTTTTTTGATTTGTGGTGGTGGATTTTTTGTTGTAAGGCTTTTATAATTCTGTTCTACAAATTGACTCCAGGCTGAAATGCAATTTGACCCTCCTAGCAAACCTCATTCAAAAATTACAAATGGCAGACTAACAAACAAACACAGTTTCTCTGGGGTTAGGCATTGATTAAAGTTCTCTACTGGATTCATTGTTATCTAGGCTCTTATTTAATTCGTTTTTGTATTTTCCCTGGTTTTCAAAAGCACAATAGTGTTGAAAACTAAAAACAGACACCCATTGTATTTAAGTAACTTTAAGATTGTGACACACACCAACAAAAGGAAGGATGATGAAAGCTGTTTATTACTTTCTCTGCAACCTGCTGCCAGTGAGTTTTAGTATTACCTGGGTATCAGAACAATAAGTGATTACAAATCTGTGCTCTACCCTCTGCAACCCAAATGAACCCTGTACTCCAGTCAATGCACCGTACACCTACAATTACACATTTGAAATAACCTTTGAGTTGGCATATCCAACATGAATTTTGCACACAATCTGTGAAGAAAAGACTGCTAGCATAAACTTCTGGTTATTGAACACAATGAATTTTGCCTTCTTGGGCAGCACACTATAATACAGGAGTGCCTCAAACATGTCCTAATGTGGAAGAGGTCAAATCCTGTAGTAACTATGTTACTGAATAAAACAACAAGAGTCCTGTGGCACCATTTAGACTAACAGATTTTCTTCAGCATAAGCTTTCGTGGACTATAACCCACTTCGTCAGATGCATCAGTGGGTTATAGTCCATGAAAGCTTATGCCGAAGAAAATCTGTTAGTCTATAAGGTGCCACAGGACTCTCGTTTTTTGCTGTACAACAGACTAACATGGCTACCCCTCTGGAAATATGTTACTAAATGCTGCTAAAGCCATATGAAGACCAGGGGCTCTGTTCATCGGTGGCGTAACTAGGCACAAACCCTTGGCCTTCAGTGGAGCTGCTCCAGGTCACATAATGGTGGCTTCTTCAGCAGTGAATTCACCCAGGATTTTGTGTGGTTTCTAAATATGCTTATAACGAGGTTTGGATCCATCTATGCTGGCAAGATTAGGCACAATTTATTACAGTCCACTACCCAAACATGGAAATGTGTGGTGCACCGTAGACACAAATGAAAATTGGGCACATCCTGTACAACGCAACTGATGCTAGAGGATGCTTTGTTTTTTTGGGGGTTTTTTGAGGTTTGTCAGCCAACGCTCACCTCCCATTTCTATAACAGTTGCTCGGAGTATTGAGGAATAAAAACCTTTCACTGCACTCCTTTCAGAATGGAAGATTTTCTAGGAGACCTCTTTTCATTTTAAGCATATGAGAGACCTGCCCTTGACTTGTAGATTGTGATGCCAACACCCGGACAGAGTGATTAGCTCTTCAGCAGCTGTCATTGCTTGTATGGAGTTTCAACTATTTAATAGAGTAGAACAACCACTTTACTTAGAAAACTTTGTCAGTCGGCCAAGCCAGAGTGCTTTTCACTAACCAGCATCACATTGTCCTTAACCAGCCTGCCTCCATCTCGGTGACTGGCTCCCTCTACACAGACCTTGTAAGGTACAAAAGCCAATCAGCTTACTTTACTCCTGTGTATTATTATCCTTCACTCCCTGTTGTGTCAGCTGACCTGCTCTTGGGCATTCTCCAGGGGTCAATCTGTCCATTTCACTTCTGTGTTTTTTTTCTCCAGGCATGGCCAATCCTCAGAGCACAGTTTCCACCCTAGCAACCTCACAGTCATAACAACACAGGGATAGTTTTCTTACCTAGAAACAGATGTGGCTTCCAGCCACCCCGGCAGCAGTGGTTAATTAAGGACAGAGTGCAGTCTAAGTAGGAGTTTCTTTGCTATAGCTCGTTTATTACATTCTTAACATTACTTAAACCTAGTTTTCCTTGTGTTACTGTTACTATGGTTATACTGACCTCTAGGGGCTTGCTTTCCATCACAGGAGTCTTTATCTTCTTTAATTCCAGAACAGTAATGGCAGCTTCCTGCTTAACTTCTGCCAAATCAATCCATAGCTTTTTCACTCCTCTAGCTGCATATTTCACTTTCAAGAAAACCATGGCATTAAAACAGACACCTAAGGAAAGAAAAGATACACATCTAGTATTGATATGTTCACTTCACTTTGCGAATGGCTTCAGCTTAGATGCAAGGGCACCGTTCATGAGGCTGAAAGTCCTGTGTAAAATATGCAGACTCTTTGAAATCTGACAGTTATAAAGAATGGGGAAAATACTGTAACAATTAAATTGGTATAAATCCTTATCTTATGGGTCAAATTATTCTTGTGTCACTCATGGAACTAGCCTCACTGAAGTCAGATATAACCCTTAAATTGTTTTTCAAAAATTTTCTTTCCCAAAACGGGTAATAGACAAAATGATTGTCAGTGCTCAGGATTTGGCCTGCATTTTTCCTTGGCAACTCACATTTTTTCAGAGATTGGGAACTGTTTGCAAATACCTGGCAGAACTATTAGAACAACATATTCCATTAATGAAAATAACCTTGTGATGGTAACACTGCAAAAATATTAAAGTTGTAGATGAACACTTATTGTCAGGAAATGCAAAAATGAAGGTGTCACACGCCGCTTTATTCTGTCACCTGCATATGCATTGCAATACAGTCTTTAATTACACAGTGGCAATTGTTTCCCAATAATAATCTCATTCTTCTTACCCTGTATCTTTAGACACTTCTGTAACCTTTTTACGGCTGTGCTCTTCTCTGTTTATGCCACACTAGATAAAGAGTCCGTCAATGTTATATCTAGTCACTGTTCTCCTTACCAAATACGTCTCAGAGTGATACAGGAAACAAACATGATTAGCAGAGGAGTGGAAATGTTTTTAAAAATTATAGTGTAATTACAGTGTGTGCAGAAAATGCAATTTTCACACCCACATACTTCTGTCAAATCAAAATCAATTTCTGCAAAGGTATCTTTGTGAAAGACAGTTATAGTTGGTGTACTACATCAGCCTTATGAAGAAGTGAAAGATATTTCTCCATCAAATTTCTATTTTCTGCCCTTCAGCTGCTTCAACATTACAACATATTAATAAAAGTTGCTTAAACTTTCCTAAACTTTACTTTCAAGCAGAGGCCAGGGTGAAAAGTGATGAGAGTCTGAAAACCATGGTTATAACGGAAATTCTACGACAATGTCTGTCACTGTCGCTGTCATTAGTCCCTCAGCTATAACCTCAACAGCAGTCTATCAGGGTCAAAAACATACTCTCTAAATTTGGAAATATATGCTGGCTTCATGCCCTTAATGGAACTCCCCCATTTCTGCTTTTATGGCATCTGGAATTGCCAGATAATCAGGAAATCCGTAGGTGGGGAGTGGGAAATCCTATATGTCTAATCTGATCTGATAAGGAATTCCATTGTGGAAAATCAGAAAGAGGGCCTGCCATGGGTAGATACAACAAAGAAAACAGCAGATTTAAAGTGACAATGAATTGTTGAGTTGTAGCTGGAGTTTCTGCCTCTTTCCTCTCATATCACAACTGTGTTGCATCATTTTCTTTTATTAGGGTTTTTTTTTGCAGCTTAATAAATGTGAGTCCGTTTAGTTTTGTATTTTGTCATATCTCAACACTATAAAGAAAACAAGCTGCTACTTTTTAGTTTTCGTTCCTTTTAATATTTTTTTAAGTAATAATAAAAAACCCGTCGGTGCTTCAGCACATTTTGTCTTACTGCAAAATTCTCCTCTTAAATAGTCCAGTGCTTATCAGGAGTATATCTATTGATAGAAGTGGATTTACAGCAGTATAAAATTGACATAAGTGAGGGAATCAGGCCCCTGATTATACAATTAAAATTGAACATGAACTTGGCCAGTCTACCCATCAAAATAAAATACAGAAGAGACCCATTCTATGCAATTTGGATGCTTTGAAATATGCAGTTAACTTGAAATGAATGAGTAACCAGCAGCAGACTCAGCTATGGAACAGGAATTATCTGCACCTCTGACCTTTGCAGAGAAGATAATGAAGCCTGGAGCCCCCTGGCTTCCTACGTATATGCCAACTCACATAGAACCCTCAGTGGGTTCCTAGAAGAGGGACATATGTGCTAAGGAAGCTGAAAGACCTCAACATGGAGTTCGGGAGATCCATGTGCAGAGGATCCCTGCAGTCAGCCTGGGCTCATCCATAATCTCTTTATGTCTTCTGCCCCTGGGTCTCTCCAAAACCTCCTCTCCTAGAGAAGCTTACTGTTCCCTGCGGGAGCTGGGTTCACTACCAGGGTACTTTCTGAGTCCAATTATCTCCTGTGGCAGGCTTCACCTATTTAAGCTCCCCTTCTCCAGGCAGAGCATATGCTGCAGGTGTGCCTAATTGGCACTGCCTGAGTGCAGGTACTAGTGTTGGAACTAGGGGTGTTAGCACTCCCAGCTTTAAGTAGTAATAAAAGCCACCAAACACATGGTTTCCATCATCAGCACCCTCACTGTAAAAGTTGTTCCAGCACGTTGAGCACATGGATGCTGGTTAGGCTTGCTGTCAGTGGAATGGTGGCTTGTCCTGTGTGCATATTCTGAGAGACACAAACAGAGCCCAGGGTCTCAGTCCTACAAGAATTTCATTTGTTTAGAGGACTAAGAGGATCAAGTCCTATATAAAATATCTAAAAAAGCCTTTCCTTATCAAAAGGCTGAAAAAATAGAGAGCAGCATAAATGCTGTTCACTTGAAATTGACTTGATTCTTTTTCAATCTCTTGTCTGTAAGGAATTTAGCCAGTAGCTCTAAACATATCCTGTTGCTAGGTGCAGTTTAAAACCCAAATCCCAGAGCAGCTTCAGCTCAGATTAGAGTTAACAGTGCACTGACACAATTTAATGAGCAGCTAGGAAGCTGTTCTCCACTCCCAGTTCCATTTTCCCTAGGGCCGACAGCTACCTGAAGAGTCATATGAAGCTATTTTGTAGTTTCCCAATCCCATCTTTATAAGCATGAGCTGTAAATTACAAAAAAAAAAAAAAAACCCACAAAACCCCAACCCCAAAAAGTGAACTTAAGTGAGTGATAGTATAAAAAAACCCAAAAGATTTTAATTCACAGAACATGCTTATTAGAACTGGTTCTGAATTTCCTGACAAAACAGTTTTTCAGAAGAATATTCAATTCTTTGAACCTGAAATGTTTCACAAAAACAGTTTAGATTTGACAAACTTCAGGGAAGTCCCATGTGAGGGGGATGGCAGAACCTTTCCTGCCCTTGGGGCATGCCTGACACTTGGGCCATGTGGATTGGCCTGGGCCCACAGATCCCAGGGCTTGCAGACTCTCAGGCCAGCAGGATTCCTGAGCTGCACAAATCCAAAGTGGAAGAATTAGGGGCTGCAGACTTCAAATGAATGAATAGCTGTGGTGAAACTGAAAAGAGCCATGTCAATTTCAGTCAGCAGCTGCTGAGGTCCCATAAAGCACATTTCATTTCAGAAACACAGTTAGTGTTTCCAAAAGGAAAATTTCATGGAATTTCTGGTTTACAAGAAATTTCAAAAACTTTGGTTTTAATCCAAATTAGAACAAAATCAAATTTCAAAATATCAAAATTTCCTGTGAACTGGAAATCCCAAGTTTCAGCCAGCTCTTGTGCATATATATATATATATATATATATATATATATATATATATATATATATATATATATATATATATATATATATAATAAATCACTCTGAAGACCAATCTCTTACACCATAGCACAATAAACTACTAAGTTCTGTTTTCAGATACACAAGTAAATAAATCACTTTCCTACATTTATATAAATGTAAGACTGATTTACGTACTAACTGTGTAACATTTTCAATCCCAGAGTGCTCCACAATCTATAAATGAATGCTTCATCCAGATGGCAACTGCTTTAAAGCCTGCTTCTGCACAGAGCTCTGCAGGAGCCCCTTCCAGGAGTAGGTCTGCTGTTACAGCTCATTGCAATGTGATAAAGCAGTTAAGAACACAGTTGGAATTTGCCGAGGTCATTGAGTTTAAAATCTTTACTTTATGAGCAGCATCATGGAATCTCTTATAACCACACCTGCTCAGGAACTTCATAAACCAAAATTTAACACTGATGCCTCTTTGCACCAGGCAGGAACTATATTTCAGTAATGATTGAAAAGGAAGGCTTGTTTCTACCTATGTATACTTATTGGGTCAATTTCCATGATATCAAATAGAGCTACCTTCTTTACAGCATCACCAATATATAGATTGTGTCTACACTAGCCCAATTTTCTAAAATTTCCCTCCATTGCTACTAGTGGTAAAGATCCACAAGTGATAGCAATGATGTAAATGTTAATAAAAACCAGCTGTTTGTGGCTACCAGCATTTTATGCCTTTAACTTGGAGAACTTTGTAATACACACACACAATCCTCTCCCTCCCCTGCTCCAAAAAAGAAGCGGTATCCCTATATTTCTTAGCTAAGATCTATTAAATAGAGGATTCTCTAGAGTGAGCTCTCAAATTACTAAGAGGTTTTTTAGTTTTTAAAATATACTTCAGTATATTTATTGGCTATGTCTACACTAGAAAAAGTTAGGTCGACTTTGTTAAGTCGACTTAAGTTCGACTTTAAGTCAACTTAAAGTCGACCTTATTAAGTCGACTTAAAGTGGCTTCCCTTAACTGGGACTTAGTAAATTGACCTGACTTCCCTTAGGTCGACCTAAGAAAGTGGACTTATGTGTCCACACTGGCCTTAGGTCAACCTAAGGAAGGGTTAGGTCGACCTAAGGAGGGTTAGTTCAAATATCCCGCGGTTCTTATTAAGTCGACTTAAGCTTTCATTAAGGAAGCCCCTGAAGTCGACTTAATGAAAGCCTAGCGTGGACGAGGATTAAGTTAGGTTGACTTAAGCCTCATTAAGTCGACTTAACTTGCCAGTGTAGACATAGCCATTGAGAATAACTACAACTGAATGATGTCAAAATAAAAATTAACAAATTGTGATTTGTGATGCATTATCCTAGTTTTAAAAAATGCTAGATTGTCACTAGAATTGTTAATTCATAAAACTAAGTTAAGCATAGGATAGAGTGTGGTTTCTTTTACCTTACAAAGACAAAAAGATAACTTTATATATATTTTCCCAAGCAGTGAATTTTCCTTTTATAAATAAATGTCTGATTCCTGGACAGACTACAATAAATTTACTCACATGAGTAACTCTTACTTCTTGCACAGTCCTAACCATCACAAAGGGTGCATCTACACTTGTAAATTAAGTCGACTTAAGCTTGCTTAAGTCAACTTAATTTACTCTGCATCTACACTACACTTTCCTTAAGTCAACTTAAGCAGCTCCTTAAGTCGACTTAAGGAAAAATTAAGTTGACTTTGTTAAACCTCTTTTTAAGTTGACTAAACTCGACTTAAGGCAGTGTAGACATGGAGTACCCCTAAGTTGACTTAGGGGACTCCAGGACTCCCCCACTGCCCTCCCTGCCAGGGGGGTGGCACAGGGAGAGCCTGGCATGCCCCTCCCCAGGGCAGGGCAGAGCCCTGCCCACCCTGCCCCTATGCCCTGCCAGGGTCCCTGTCCCCCTTTGCCCCCTGGCACTTGGCAAGGGGTGCCCCCCCTGCCACCACGGACCAGTCCCAGGTCCACCTAGCCCCTACAAGTCGATCGAGGCGTCCATTATGGATGCTCTAGGTTGACTTTGTAGGGTCCCCTCAAAGTCGACAAAATTTAAGTGTGGACATGCTAAGTTGACTTAACAAAGTCAACTTAAAGTCGTCTTTGTTAAGTCGACTTAGCGAAGTCGATTTAAATTAACAAGTGTAGACATAGCCAAAGAGCCTACTTGAAGAGGAAGACATTATTCAATTAGAGTTAGGACATCTTAATCTTAACCACAGTAGGTGTTATGCACCCTCATGTCTATTGATTTCACCCCTATTTTATTTGAATGGAAATTGAGGATGCTCAGAACCACACAGTGTTGGGCCCCAAATGACTTGGGTTTCATTCCTTTTACTGATGAAATTGTAAGGGCAATACACAAAGAGAATGTTTACATTTATCTACTGGAATTCTTGTGAATAAAAATACTTGAACTGGGAATTTGTGAGAAATCACTACCTTTCACAAGTAAACAAATGGCAACTTGTATTGATTTGTTTTTCAACTGATGTTCCACAAATGTTGAAAAGAGTTTGATTTTCTCATTTCACTTGCATTACTTTATTACACCATGGCTATGGCTATGATCATAGGGGGCCAAATGCATCCCAACAGTAACTAAGGAATCCAATGGAAATACAATATGAAAGCATATGGCCCAGGAAATTCAATATTTGCATGGCCAATTTACTACCTCTCACAAATCAAGAAGAGGCCAGTTAATCATTACTTGGATGGAAGAGCTACAACTCCTTCCCCCCTTCTGCAGTGTTGGTGCTAGCAATTCAGTAGACAATTATACCCTTTCCTCTGAGGAACAACTGAACCAGTATTCTACCACAGTCGTAGCTGCTTTCAATGAGACATAAATCTGAGCTCCTGACCATGGTACAAGGCTCTGGTCTATGATGGGGACTCCTAAGAAAATAATATTAATTAGTCATGACTGAAATTCCATAGCACTTTTCATAATAATAGAAGGGTTAGCTCCAACATCCTAGCCAAGTTTCGGGTTAGTTAGTTAATTATAGTTTGCATACCTAAATTCCCCATGCAGATTCACCTGGATAGGGTAATCCTTCCTGCCTCTTCTAAACTATTAAACAAATGCTATGTTCCATACCAGCTGCAACTGCATCTAAGTGACAGATGATGATATTCCTGTTTCTATTTGATAAGATTCTCAGTCCTAAGATCTCACTTGTTTTTAAAAGCACTTTGAGTACTTTTGGTCTGAAAAGTCTAAAAGGTTTTAATAATTAAAAATGATCCCAAATCCGTTCATATTAGCTTGATAATAACTCTGTATATGCAATGCATAATGAAACTATATAATAAAAACAAAAGATTCACCACTCATGCATAGTGTTCTTTATATTAGATGGAGCAAATCCTATACTCACTGCATACCTAAATTAAATAGGTTGTGCACAGGATGGTCCGTGATGGTTATGAGTGGAAGATATCTTCCTTCTCAAGCTGCAGAGTAGTAGTACTACTGTTTCATTGCTACTCCAGCTTCCAGGATGCAGGTTTCACATCTTTTGAACTCCTGCTACTTTGACCCATCTACCATACTTAGAACAGATCCACCAGCCATGCCCAGTTCTTCTTCAACATCCCCAACATACTTCAGTGGAGGGACCTCCCACAGAACTGTGCTCCAGAGGATGCAACAGGTGAGTGAGTATACATTGTACAAACTCCCTAAATACCTGTCACCACGATTCCTCATGGTGTGAAACTTCCTGCCTCCCCACAAATGGTGGTTTGGACAAGATTAGCCACACAGAGATTAAAGTGAGCTACTAAATACAGTTAGGCTTTGAAGATAAACCCCATTTAGAATTGATGATTCATTAGACAATACACATTTCTCATGGTTCTACAGATTAATAGGTCAATCAAATATGCCATATTCCCAAATGAAAAACAAAGCTGCAGTCTCAATTTTATCAATGCTTAAAACAAACAAAATAAACCTATCAAATATTATTAATCTACATAAGATTATTTATTTTTATTTATTTATTATTAGTTATCTACATAAAAAGATTAGAGTACTTCTTTCATATACCTTCACATAACACATCAAAGCACAATGATTAACAACAGTAAACAGAGTCATAAACTACTTTTATTCCTCCTTATACCTTAATGCCACTTGTACTTAACCTTTGATTTCTCTACAGGAATATTCTCTGCAACATTAGCCAAAATAAACAACTTGAGTACAGCCCAATCCTTTCCCCATCAGTTTACATTTTTGCTCATTGAAAAACCTACTCCCTTTGTTTTTACACAGCCCGTTTCCTGGTTCCTCTTGCCTGTCAGGAGAGCCAACACACCTTGGTAATTTGCCATCTTCTATTAAATTAATAGAATTATCTTAATTATCAGATTCCCACAAAGTTGGGGATTGGCCTGTAATGAAAGAGCAGATTTTTTAAAAATAAGATGTTCCATGCATTCCCCATGAGCCAACCCTCTGACTCAATATATCCACACACATGGGGGAAAAGGACTAAAAACCTGCTCTTTCAGCTCCAGAAAACTCAGACCTTAGCTAATACTAGTATTTAGCATTGCAGGCTATAGCTGTACTGCACATTAAGCCCAGGCTCTGACTCAGGTTTGAGCCTCAAGTCCCCTTCCATCCACACCTGCTAGATAAGTGGACCAAAGCCCAAATCCTGTGGTGTCTCAGATCCAAGTCCTGTCAGTTTGCAGTGTGGACATATATCAAGCTGCAGACCTGAATCAGAAGGTCTGCATAGCATAGCATGGATATATTAGCATGGCTGATATGAGATTCAAGCATGGAACTGGAGACAGAGAATCCAGAGGCGGAGGTTCAACAGACCTAGGTTTAATTTGCAGTGCAGACTCTCTGCAGACCAGCCACTGAGGGACAAACACCACACACACACATACACAAGGCCAGTACTTGACAAACTGAGCATGTTCGTGGGGCACTTTCTCACGATGCCAGTGTCACTCAGGCAGAGAAAACAAGGCCTAAAATGAAGCTCCTCGTCTCTCCCTCACTCTGAACACAGCAACTGACATTCATAACACTCACTGCGACTCTGGACTAGTGCAAAATTTCATACAAGATTGGACCATTTAAAAAAAATGGAAAGGAATGTGAAAACTTCCATTTTAAAAGCTTTTGTGTTTCATTTTCAATTTTTCACATACCGCACTGTATATATTGATGTTCAAAGGATAAACCCAAGCCCAGTTTGTTCGTGACCAGATGTATCAAATCTTCATGGATGTTTTTGTGTTGAATGAACATCAAATTAGTTCAGTGTTAATAAAAAGCTTGTTATTAAGGGTGGGAGAGAGAACTGAGGCTCTGTCCTTCTCCAAGCTACATAATGAGTATTAAATCATTTTTGTTATGCTATCAATGAAAGAATCGCCATTGGATTCTTTTGTCCCTCTTGCTTCCAAAGATGTCTTTCTATGAACAGAGTTTATTGAATGGTACATGACTGTTGCAACAGGGCTTGTCCTTGTAAAATATCTATGAAACTAGAGAGCCTTCCTCTTGCCCCCTCTCCCCATACAAACAATAACACTGATTAGGAGGACTGGATGTAGGGTGACCAGCTATCCCTACTTTACAGGGGCAGTCCTGATATTCAGGGCTTTGTCTCATATAGGTGCCTATTACCTCCCCTCTCCCCCATCTCAATTTTTCCACACTTGCTATCTGGTCATCTTAATGGAATGGCTCAGAAAGTTGGTAGTGGAATATAGATCATTCCACCTCCACAGCCCCACTTGCAACTGCACATGGATATGGACCCTACTGTGTTTTTTGTAGGAACAAAACAAGGAGAAGGGGTGGAAAGCTGAATGAGTAAGAGAATGAAAGGAAAAATTCTTGCTATATATTCTAAAAGGTGCTTCGGTGCTGCTAAATGACTTCAGTAATGCACATTTAACTGACAGATGGTGTTAAACGTGGGGTTCCTTAAATAAGGTATCACTAATTGAAATACATCAGAGAAGAGAAGGCCACAAATACTTGTGAACAAAATATGGAACTTTCAACAGTCATAACTTCAAATCCACTAAACTGACTTTATTCAAACTTTAATAATTTTCCTCTCTCACCAAGAGCTATAAAACAAACCAGATTTGACATTTCCAGCCTTGTCCACTTTCTTCATGTTGTCAGGGCAAACCTTGCAAGTGGAACATGTGAAAGATGTGTATTGTTTTCCTGCACACATAAATACCTGAACAAGTTTTACTGAAACTAGAGAAATCGCTAATTTGTGTGTGTGAGTTTTTTAAACGCACTTATTGTGGATTTTTTGGTATTGTTCATTCCAGTGTGCTTTAGGTCCATTTAAAGATACCCTATGAGTAGTTTAGTCCTAAAAGATACGTTATACAAGGTTTTGTTTACACGGCACAGCAATGCACACTAGAGGAGCATGATTTCTAAAGCACAGCAACATGTTGCTCGCTAACTGGCCCGCGTAGACCTTGCTACAGCAAACTATAAGTTCCTTAGTGTGCATTAACTCTACATTAATGTGGTTTAGGGAATTCTCAGTTTGCACAAACAAGTCTAGGCAGGCCAGTTAGTGCCAAATATGTTGGTGTGCTTTAGAAATCACAACCCTCTGCCCATGTCCGTGGCCTGTAGTCAAACTGTAAGAAAAGGGTTGATACAACACAGTGTTGACAGAAATGCCTTTGTGACATTTAAAAAAAAATCAAAACAGTTTTTTGTCTGGATCCCAGCACAAAAGACCAGAAAGTAGATCTAACTGTTTGCTCATGATCTTCGTTCTGCTAGCTGAAATGAAACGTAACAAAGAGCAAGAATGTTAAAAAATATATTTGATTCTAAATATTTTTTGTCAATAATCAAAAGTTCTTAGTGACATAGGAAACAATATTTTTCTATTATTTTAACCTGTTCATGACCCTTTATTAGTATGGAGATAAAAAACAAATCATGTAACAGATTATACATTGTATTTTACTATTATGTATAATATGGACTGCAAATTACACTTGCTTTTATTTCTGCAAGTAGTCCACTGACTTCAGTTAAATGAATTAGGTAAGAGAGATTTAGTTCTGGCATGAAACAGTATTGTGTATGTTTTTTCTTATATAACTTGATTCAAGAGCATTTATGTATATCACATTTTAAATATTTATAATAAAACTATAATTAAGTATCTAAATAAATAAATATTTGGCACTAGAAGAAATATTTAAATAAGGCTCAAAGTGATTGAAGTCTTTTCTGAATGACTCATTTGACTCCAAATGTAATGCCCCCCTTTATATGTTTTCCCTTCCCAGCTTTCTGAAAAAATGCCTGTGTCTTTAGAGGAACAGAGAGAAGACAGGGATCATGACTGTTTATTTTACTCTGAGGAGTGTTAAACAGCGGCACCATGCCTGGCAAGTCCTGAATCCTTTTCTCTCTTTCCCATCATTATGTTGCATTTTGTGGCACCTGCTGACTCAGTCAGCTGCCAGAATCACTGCTGGCACCACATTGTACAAAACAACAAAGAAAACAAATGCACTAAAATGTTGGCTTGGCTGTCTGACACACTGAATACACAAAGAACAGCAATACTGTCTGCACCCTACCAATAGCTAAAGCATCTCACTGCAGTCTGATACGTTCCAGATGGGCAGCTGTGTTAGTCTATTACAGCAAAACAAATAAGGAGTCCTGTGGCACCTTTAAAGACTAACATGTATTTATTATGGCAACAGAGTCTTGTGGCACTTTTAAAGACTAACAGATTTATTAATCGCATGAGCTTTCGTGGGAGAAAATCCCACTTCGTCAGACGCTTTGAAGACGAAGTGGGATTTTCTCCCACGAAAGCTCATGCGATTAATAAATCTGTTAGTCTTTAAAAGTGCCACAAGACTCTGTTGTCTTTCTACAATAGACTAACACGGCTACCCCTTTGGAATGTATTTATTATATGAGCTTTTGTGGGCACAACCCCACTTCAGATGCATGAAATGGAAAATGAAGCATTTTAGCTGTAAATATATTCTTGAATCTGACGAAGTGGGATTGTGCTCACAAAAGCTCAAACGATAAATAAATTTGTTAGTCTTTAAAAGTGCCACAAGACTCCTTGTTTGTTTCACTGCAGCATGACAATTTCTCTCTCTGATCTGAAGGTGAACTACAGAGGGGGCAAGGAAGGGTGCATTTATGTCCTTTCCTGTATCTTGTAATATACAAATCCAAGATTCTTCTCTCACTCCTGCAGTGGTGGAGGTTCTGGGATTTTTCTTCCCCCACAATATTAATACTAAGTCATAGCTTTCATTTCTAATATTTACAGGTAGTAAGCTCTTTGAAGCAAGGACCCACAGTTACTACAATGATGAGCATGGTATAAAAACCTATACAAACCAGATATCTGTTTGCTATGTGTTTGTACAGCATGTAGCAGAATGGGGCTCTGATTCATGACTAAGGCCTCTACACACTACCACAATAGAAATAACAGAAGTTTCTACTGGGAAAAACTTTGGAGTCCTATAGGACTTGTGGGAGCCATGGATGTCACATTACAGATGTTTTCCCAGTGGAGAGAGCTGACGTGAAGTCTACATTTAAATCTTTCATGTTTTGTATTACAATCAATTTAAGGGAGTTTTTGGCCAAAACACATTCAAAATAAAGATTGTCTCTGTGTGAAATTGACTCAGGTGCAGATAAACTGCTCTATGCACTAATGCATTGTCTAAATCTAAACCCAATGTAAGCCCTTAACTCAGGACTTTAAATGGAGTTTAGATTACACCACCTAAGAGCCTATGACCAGAGTTTAATAAACACCATCAGAATTGCCAAGACTCAACACTTTTTATTAAGTGCACGAGTAGTTAGCTAACTGAACAGTCTTCTGGAAAGCCTTACTTCACATGGGTCACATACAGTGGTTTGACATAGGTGTTAACAGTCACTCCCATACAAGTAACATGATAGCTATTCTTACAAGACCCTCTGCACTGAGTAAATTTCAGCCCCTGGGAGAGATGAGAAACCAGATGCTCCACTTTCAGCCTATTGAGATGTCAGAGTCCCATTCTAGGTCTTTGGTCTTCCAGCAAATACAGGAAAATCTGGTATTTCTGAAGAGAAAACATAATTGATGCCACCCTTACACATCATAAAGAAAAACAATTGATGCCGCCCTTACACACCATAAAGAAATACAGCAAATATGTAATTTTTCTGACAGTGTTGTTAATCTTGATTTGTATTTTAGAAGGGAGGAATAATAATAATCGAGGGAAGGGTCCTCATGGGTGGCTATAGAAATGCAAGTGAACCCCTAAAACCCAAAGAATGGCTCTTCTGGTAAAAGTGCATGGTATTATAAATGTATAAATGTGTTAGTTGTGTCCCTGACTCAGCATGTGTATAACTTTAAACAGATTCATAGCCCCTCTGAATTCAGTGAGACTGTACATAGGCTTAAGTACCTTACTGAATCATGGCCTAAAGCCCTAAAAGGTTATGGTCCTGGCTATTTGAGAGACCATCTCTTATGCCATATGTCAGTTATGTTCCTCTAAGGTGCTTAGCTCTGATAGCCCCACATAATTTTATTAGAAAGGGCTGGCCTGCGGGGTGTTCTTGGCAAAGGAACCCACCCAGCTCTAAAACTTTTTCCATCTCAGCTCAGCAGAGTTCAGACTGGAAGATCATCAGAACGCATTGCAAGCCCCTTCCCTGTTCAAGGGACAATGACATGGAGACTGGATTCTAGGAGTGGATATATTATTTTATGAGTTCTGGTTTTTAGTTCCAACTACAAAAGCACTCATATAGACAGGGCTCAGGCACTTTTAGCACCTACACTAGTGTTTATGCTCCTTGCTGTAAAATAAGTATACCTTTTTTACTATAAACAAGTGCCTTGTTACTGGGCTGTGATGTGTGAGGTAACTAGTTTAAACAAGCTAGAGGGACCAATGGAAACAAACTAATTACAGATAATCAGGGCTATTCTAAGAAGAAAGTTTCATATGTTTCTACCTCAAACATGTAGTATAAAAGCTTGTTACCATGAATGGCCTTTCTCCAATGAGAATAGTTTGGTTTATATAGGCCACTTACTAATTGGAGGGAAAGGGGACGGTAGGGTGGGAAAGAAAGGAAGAGACAGAGTAAGGTGGCAAAGGAATGATGTGTGTCATAAATAAAGCAATGCCTTCCAAAAATAAACAACCTTCCCCCCAACACAAACAACATACCAACCCACCAAAAGCCACGTGGGACACTAGAGTGTACAATATATTGTATCTGACAAGTTTTAGGGTTTCACACTGGGAAAAAATAATACACTAGGAAAGAAAGCACAACCCATCCGGACAGCCAGCAACAATTAACAAAGATAGTCACTAAGTAAACAACAATAAAACTAACAGTAGCTTAAATTACAAGGTCAGGGGAAATCAGCAAGATAGAGGATAATACCGGAAGGAAAGTTGATGATAGCAAAAACCTAACTCACAGGCTCATGGAACTTTAAGGTCAGAAGGGACCATAATGATTATTTAGTCTGACCTTCTGCACATTTCAGAGCACAGAACCTTACCCACGCTCATACTAGATCCCATAACCTCTGGCTGAGTTACTGAGGTCCTGAAATCATGATTTAAAGACTTCAAGTTACAGAGAATCCACCATTTACATTAAAAATTAGAAAACATTTCATATAAAAATACCTAGCAACAAAAATCAAAGTGCACTTTCCCAAATAGGTCTATACAACCAGGAGCTCTTCATGTTTTCTGATGATTTGCCTACTGTAACACAGTGACATTGCACTTAGAGCTCAGTCCTGCAGCCCTTCATGCAGACAGTGGCTATATTGACCTCACTCTAGGATCACCCACATCCTGAAAGGCTGCAGATGAGCTCCAAACCTTTTTCACATGGAAACAAAAGGAGAAAGACATTTCCACATGGTAACCTTTCCCTTGCATGTCAGTGGCTGACAGTTGGGAAAACTGACAGGACACCTCAGCATTTCCTCCAGGGATTTAAAAAAGACACCAAACCAATTGTGACCATGGGCCCCATGTACCATAAATCCAACATAAATGCGTAGGTAGTTACCTTGCAGAATGTTAGTCTCAAATGGTACAACAAGGCCCCCAGGTTTTAGGTCCCAGGGCTGCACTGAATTGAGTGGCAAACTGGAAATTGCACTGCAATATAAAGGAAATTCAAAACTGTTTGCTAACCTTTGTGACTCTGAAGGCGAAGGCAAAGGCAGGGACTGGCAGCGCCAGAAGGAGCAGGAATACTGTTTTGTGGATTGACAGCCTTCTACTGGCAACTTGGATTAGATTTAAAAACCCAACAATTTGTTTCTTAGCAATTAAAAAGATATTAGCGATATGCAGATCTTTCCTGTCCCAAGCCTTATTACAATTTGTAGGCAAGCAGGCATAACGAGGACTAAACATCATAGGATTTTCAGTCATTTTACACAGAACTGATGGATTTCAGGACAAAAGTGTTGTATTCTAAAGCAATAAGTACTCTTTTGAAAGAAATTAAGATATTTAGAGAGAAATCCACTTATGTTGTTGATCATCACTGGAAGTATTATAATTTTTGCAGACCTTTAGTACTTCATCTGGATAGTTTTCTCTCACTGCAGATTCATTGACAGTAACCAAGTAGTACTTCAATTTTCTTTAATTTAAATTGCTAAATTGATATTCAAAGCTTGATAGGATGTCACATTTTTCATCCATTGGTAACCAGTGAGAGGGAGGATGGACTTGGGTTACAAACAGTTGACAATCAGTTATCTTAGATGCTTCAATTAGGCTTTTTGAGATATTTCAATTTTTATAAAAGAAATGCTGTCTGCGTGGTGGGTTAGTTGTCATAGGTTAATAAAAGGGGAAGGCATGGCTTTGTCAGATAGCAAATGACACCAGAGTCATAAATTTAGTTAACAAAAGGAAAAGCGAAAGAATATAATTACATTATATATCATGGAAAATTACGAAAAGAAACATTTTTATGGTAAATAAAAATTTGATAAGCCTTTTGGATCCAGTCCCCTGGCCAGCTGCAATCTTATGTGGTTGTTTGCTGCTGCTGTCACATGACTGATTTGTCAGGATGTTGGTTGCTAAGATTTTCCAGTTCTGGCTGTTTGCTTGCAATAAAGATTCTGCAACTGGCCACTGAACACCCTACAGGGAGCGATGTGACGGAAAAGTAATAATGGAGCTGGGATTAGTTGGGGAGAAATAGCACCTCCTTTAGCCTAACCAGGCATGCAGATACCAAACTATCAGTGTGGTGTCAGAACCTGAAAGAACCCAGGCCTTTATAAATGGTCACAGCAGCTCCCTAGTAAAGCCACTTCTGCTTAAGGGTTGTTAATAAAAAATTACTGTAGACCCAAAACGACGCATTAGTCTATTAGGACACACTCTATGGATGCACAATACTTCGTTTCGGTTAGACATTCAGTTTGGGGCAATCACCAACCACTATGTACAATTTCAACCTTTATTAAAATAAAAACAGGAACTTAAAATAATCCGCCAAGTTCAGATGTAAAAATACAGGATGTAAAAATACAGCCACAACTACACACATCATAGAACTTATGCTGGATTACTTGATTTTCAATCTGAATCTAACAGAAGTTCAGACGGGCTGTTTATATTTAGGAACTTTTAAAACACAACAAAATCCAGCCACACTACTACTTCCAAGTGCACACCAGCTCATTATAGGAGCTTCATTCCTTGAAGCAAGCAAGCAAAAGAGCAAAAAAATCACTCCTGTGGAGAGAACCAACATAAAATCTATGCTCAGTCCCATTTACACATTTAAGTGCTCTCAGGAGGTCGTAAACCGGATGGAAATGGTTCATAGATCTTATGCTAAGCTCGTTGTGCAGGGAGGAGTTTCATTCCCACGAAGGTAGTGGGTATAGGAGTCCAATATGTCTGTCTCCCCCACCAACCCTTGAATTCACGGCCTGGAGCTAAGCCACAATTGCAGTCTCTGCCTGCGTATACTGCATCTTGATAAAGGTCTCTTGGACTCATCTTAATTCTACTTCTACCAAGGAAGCTGGCTGGCCACAGACAAGCATGCGCCCCAGTAAGAGGCAGCAGGGAGCATATTTTAACTGTAGTGTTAACCCAGGCTCATAGTCAAGTGTTGCCTCTAGCCTCCTTCCCATCCACACACAACCCCCCCACTCCCCATCAAGCTAAAGCCATGGCTAGGTGTAGATAATGAGCTAGAGCCTTTGTTCTGCTTTCAACTTGCAGTGAGGATGCAGGCCAAATCACACAACTTCTGGCTAGTCTCCCAATGCCTTTCCACAATTCCCCAATTGTGCTCAGGAGTACAAAATTTCTCCCATAATTCACTGGAAAAGAATCACAGAGCATCTCAGCTTACTGCTGAACAAAGGACCACGGAATATGCTTCCAGCAATCCTCCTGACACGTACAAAAGATCATAGCACCAGTAAGGACACGCTAACTTAGTTATGGCTTTGCAGTGGAGCTACTTGAGCCCAGACAAAGTAACCCAGAGGGCAATCTCTTCGGCTAAGTATGCAATGAAGACAGACAGTGTGGCATGCAGTTACTGGCATGCCACTTGTCTGACATCAGAAGTTCTGCTTTGTCAAACAAGCTGTGAGATACAGTTTTATTTTTCAGAAGAGCACACCAGCATCATCCAGTCGCCTGAACAACTGACTGAGGGACAAAGCAGACACATGGAACTTCCTTCCTTCCTTGTTACAACATCAGAACTCTTTGTATACTGAAAATCCTTGGCATGCAGTCCCACATAAGAACAAATAGGATTTCAAAAGTGAACTATAACGTATGTGAGAGAAAGTGAAAAGTGAGGCCCAAGGACTAAAATGAAAGACTACCATTAAGGGTATATCTACAAAGCGAAAGCTGTGAGCACTTGAGCTAGCTTAATCCAATTAGCAACAGTCAAGAAGAAGGAACAGCGCGGGCTTCCAAGCATACTAGAGAGCCGAGTTCTGTCTCGACTGCTATTGTTCCCACACTAGCTGGATTCAGGCTAGCTCAGGTAGACTAGTTCCTGCACAGCATTTGCCGAGTAAACATATCCCGAAAGTAGTATTTTGCACTGTGATGCTGGATTAGGGGGACCATTTGTGATATTATTTAATCTCAATATTCCAAAATTAAAATAATCCCTTTAAATGATGGCATGTCAAGTACCAACAGAAAGGTTATGATCTGCTAAGAATGAATAGATTGTTTATGTGTATGTGTCCTATTTGTATTGGAAGTTATGGATATGTTTGATACGTCTGTATTTCAACTTGTGATGTGTTTCTGGGGGACACCCCAGAAAGGATGGCTGCAGCAATCATCTGCTTAATGGCCCATTAAGGAAACTCACAGGTACAATTGCCCCAGGAAAAAAACCTGATGAATCACTGGGACTTGCTCATGTGACTCTGAACTCCATTTTATTTCTGTAAATTTCCACAAACAGCACAGCAAAGGACATAAAAAGGCAGCTGTACCATGTACATTTTGCCTTCTAGTCTACAGCCTTCAGTCATCACCTACCTCTGGATCTATTCATCTACAACTGAAGCTGTGAACAAAGGACTGATACTGGAGGTACACTAGAGGAATTACACAAGCCAGCAAACTCCAAATTCTTCCAAGGACTTTATGAACATGATCTTTTAAATCATAGTATGTATGTGATTTGCTTTAATACTTTAACAGTTCTCTTATAGTTTGTTTCTTTCCTTTTATAATAAAACTTTAGTGTTAGTTACTAAAGGATTTGGCTGGCAGCGTTGTATTTTTGGTTAGTGATCTAGTAATGTGGCTGATCCTTTTGGGGTCAGGAGAAGCCTTTTGGTAAAGAACATGAAGTTTTAAGTAACTTATCTCTTTACTAGACCCAGGGCCTGGTTGGAAACCAGTGGCTGAAATGCAGTAAAGTGGCTGTTTATATTTTGTTGTGGCTTGAAGCATTGTTTGTGGGCGATTGGGGAAGTCTGATTTCAGGTCACACACCAGTACTGGGAGAATCTGCTCTCCTTTTCGCCCTGATCTTGACATTTTCAGATGGCTACCCTAGGCTGGAGGGATCACAGAGTATTTTTACAATGGGTAACACCCACATTAGCTGGCCCTCTGAAGAACTCTAGTGGAGACAGGGCTATGTGGTCTTTAGCTTGATGTTGTCAGATGACCTTGACCAGAGACAGGGCATATAGTGTTGACCTCACTTAACTGCATCTTGGTAAAAACCACCTGTTCCTTGTCTCTACTAGGATCTTGCAGTGAGACAATTAACGTGTATTAGTCATCTCACTACAACTCCCTACCCCACCCAATTTTGGCAGTGAAGATGTAGCCAACATTAAAAATAAATTCTTTAAGCTGCCCCTGTCAGTCTGTGAGATACTTTCTGCCTCAGCTTACCTCCACAAGGTATACATCAGGGTGGAATTCTACCCTGTATGTTTATACTCAAGAACACATTTGTCAAAAGAAAGCAATCGGGTTAAGTATAGTGTCAGTCAGGACAGAATCTAACCTTCTGTGTTGTATACTTATCACTGTCTCTTTTGTTTTCTTCCTAACAGACTGGGGAAGTCAGAAGGTATTATTACATGCAGCACTACAGATGTTTGATTAAATCATTCACTGAGTGCTTCTTCTGCATGATTTACATCCTGGCAGTGCAATGACACCAGCACATCACTGAACCAATCAAATGGAAAAAAATCCAAAACAAAAAATGTGATTCATTAGCCTAAAGAAATCAGCAAAGAACCAGAAATATCTACTATCTGGTCAACAATGTGATAAGAGAGGCACATAGTCTATGACTCCATTGGGAAAACCAAGATATTATTCATGTTAATTCCACATGAGAAACATTGTGGTGATCAGTGAATTGAAAATAGATCTTGCCTGGCATCAATATAGCTTGAGGACAGGAACAGATTGACATAGCAAATTTTAACAGCCAAATTCCGGGCATGTGTAAGAAAGAGACAGGAGCACAGCAATGGAAGGTGTTTCTATCACTGTACAAAATCCAAACCCTCCGGAGACAGTAGGTAGATTAACAGTATGATTGTTCTGTTAACCTATTGTTATCTTCAATGCCGGTGAGATAGATCTAAGTACATTGCATAAGGTGTGAAATATTTCACATCTCTCAGGGCTTCTTTTCATTGATGTTGGCAAATTCACTGCAGTCAGTTCAAACTTCCTGATCAACTCTGAAGACCCACTCAGCCAATCAGGAAGTTTGATCCCTGAACACCACCCCAGCAACTGGGTAGCGCTGAGTTGATGGGAGGCCCCCTCCCTTCGACTCAGCGCCGTAGATATGCCAGGAGTAGGGAAGTCAAATGCAGATACCGAAGGCTATGTCTACACTTGTAATTTTAAGTCGACTTTAACTAAGTCAACTTAACTCAGTCGACTTAAAGTCCACTTAGTTGAGTCGACTTAGTGAGTCTACACTTAAAATTAAAGTCGACTTTGGGGGGAACTTACAAAGTCGACCTAGAGTGTCCACACTGGATGCCTAGGTCGACTTCAAGGGACTAGGGGGACCTAGGGTAGGTCCACGGGGGCAGAGGGGCACCCCTTGCCCAGTGCCAGGGGGCTCAGCCTTTGCCCCATTGTACCCTAAGTACAATGGGGCAAAGGGGGTCAGGGACCCTGGCAGAGCATAGGAGCAGGGTGGGCAGGGCTCTGCCCTGCCCTTTGGGGGGGGCATGCCAGGCTTCCCCTTTGTCCCCCCTGGCAGGGAGGGCTTTGATGTAGTCCTGGGGTAGCCCTAAGTCAACTTAGGGCTACCCCATGTCTACACTGGCTTAAGTTGACTCTAGAGAGTCGACTTAAGCATTAAGTCAAATTAAAATGAGGTATTAAGTCGACTTTATTTTCCTTAAGTCGACTTTATTTTCCTTAAGGAGACTTATGCAAGCTGCTTAAGTTGACTTAAGGAAAGTGTAGTGTAGACGCAGGGTAAATTAAGTCGGCTTAAGCAAGCTTAAGTCGACTTAATTTACAAGTGTAGATGCAGCCCAAGTTATTTTAAGTATCTCTGTTCGACTGCTGCTGAAAAGGCCAGGCAGTGTAGACCTGCCCTGAAATATGTAGCTAGGTTGACCTAAGTTCTAGATGTAGTCCAAGCCTTATAGTCCATTAACCAGAGAGTCCTCCAGTGTTTCTCTTGCTTCTTCCTGTTGCACTGTAGTACATATCTTTAGTGTTATCCAAGTAGAGGCTCTTGTGTACATTCAAGTCTGGTTCGAGGATGCATTCACTGACCATTTCATTTGTTTTTTTTTCTCAGAAATCAATATTCCATTAGTTTTCCCTCTGTCATAAGTGTTCTTAAAATGAAGCAGCCAGAGAGTAGATTGGAAGAAAAGGAAGCATTAAGACTCTCATATGCAAGCCGGGCTTTTTGAGAGTCACCCCTCATCTTTGGCAAACTATTTCTGAATCAGATCAGGATCACAGCTGAAGCACTTTGAAATAAGAAAAGTTCATATGGCCACTGATCCTGTTTGAAAGGGCATTCACTGAAATTACTGTTACTTCTAGTTCCACCATGCACCTAAGAGCCCCAGTGATGAACCAGACCCCATTGTGCAAGATGCTGTGCAAATAGAGAACTGAAAGACAGTCCTTGCCTTCCAAAAGCTTAATTAGGTTATAACTGCAAATCGACAGACTCCCAGTAGCGAGGGCAGGAACTGTAGGGGTTATGCATTATGCAGATTGACAAGTCTCTAGCAGTATTCCTTCCTTGCTGTCTTACGATTAGTAAGACAAAATAAGATACACACACACACACACACACACACACACACACACACACACACACACACACACACACACAGAGAGAGAGAGCCAACAAGCCATATCAAGTAGTACCTGTGTCATTTCAGTTTTGGATTCAATAGAATTCCCACCACTCTTTCCTCTCACAGGAGCATTTTGTTCTTGTTGTTTCATCTTAAAAAAAAAAGTGCTTAGGAGGCACAACTGCACCAGCTGGGAATGCTTCTTTGAGCAGCCTCTGACTTCTGACTAGGAATTAAGTCCTTCACCTCAGATCCACAAAAGGATTTAGGTGCTTGTCCAAAAGTTAGGCACCACTAAGATCCACAAATGGAACAACTTCAACAGGAAAGACTGAGAAAAACCCACACTGGAATATTCAATAGCCCAGTGTTTAGTATGAGATGAGAGAGTGCTGTTCAAATCCCTTCCCTTCACCAGGCAGGGGGTGGAGGAGAGTTGAACTCCAGTCTCCCACATCCTGGGTGAGTTCTCTAATGACACTGCTAAAAAGTCATAAGACAGGTACCTCCTCTGCCAATGTTTTTGCAAAAACTGGCTTAGGCATCTAACTTCAGGAAAGGATTCTCAGCTATAGATCCCAGGAAGACATAGGTTCCTTCCTCCAGCCTAGATTTAGGTGTCTAATTCCTGAGAGGGCAAGGTTTGGAACACAATCCTTGTGTCAGCCTTGCTAAAGGCTAGGTGAATCAGGGAGCCACTGAGTTTGCTGCTTTTTGGATCCAGTTCTGAGGTACCTTTCCTCCCTCATTCATTTTACAGGGAGCATAAGCATTTAACTCAGGCTTTGTGGATTGCAGTGGCTGGATTCTTAAAAGGTGGAAATCCTCTTGTGGTCATGGTCTGAAACCCCAGACCATTCTCTGTCTTGTGCAGCAAATAAGGGATCCCTGCCAAGAGACACCAATCAGGTGGGAGCATCTAGGATTCATGATTCCCAACAGTGGTTGTGGAAACACTTCTATTAAGTCAGGCTTCAGATTGCTTAAGATAGCTGGGTCCTTTAAAGAGCAAAAAGCATGAAAGTAGTGTTTATGCGGGGTGGCAGTGTGAAAAAACATTACAGCCCTATCATGCATACAACCATTGTGGAAAGCAAAATAACTCTGTGGTTTTTTAATCTGAAGTGAACATTAACAATATCACACAATGTCTCCTGAATTAGTGGCTAAGAGCAGCCTTCCTTCCCATCAACTCTGCTAGACTTTCTAAAGGCCCAAGGGAGTGGTACATAACTTTTGCTGCAAAGGGTTTGGACAGACAGCTTGCCAGAAACTCGAGAGCCACCTCTGATTTGAACATGTAGTGTAGATTTAAATTTAATAAAAGATAAATGGACCATTATTTTCAAGTGCTGTGAGTGTACACAGATCTTTACAAAATATGTAGAAAGAATGAAATATGCTTTGAGGGGCACAGGAGGATCAATGGGAAAACTGACACTACTTCTCTAAAGAGATTCCAGAGATCCATTTTTATTGATGAAGCAAGGAACAAAGGGAAATAGGAATTTATGGGAACTGTGTTTTCTTGAGCTATTGAGATAAATTTTCTAAATCAATCTTCATAAATATAAATAGGCTTGGCAGAATGGGATTTTTGTGGTTTGACAAGTATTTATTTTTAAGAATCTTTCTATTTTAACTATTTAAATTTTCAGATGTACATAATTGTGTGTGTTAAGGGTTTTTATATTTAATTTAAGTTTTCACAGTTGTAGGATATTATGGGATGGCCCAGACAATAATTACTTAATGACAGACATTGAAATTTAAAATGTTAAAGCTTTATACTCATTAAAACAAATTGTCAAAATGACATGTCAAAACATACAAAGTAAATTTTCAATCAGTATTTTTTTCTTACTTTGTAAATTTCAATCATCATCAATGGAAATATGTTTTCAACAGTTCATGTGTATGACATAATCAACATTTACTGACATTTAAGGATTAAAATAAATTTAATCTTTCCACGCCTAAATATAAGCACTACCAAGGAGACTTGCAAAAAAGAGGCCCTCTCCTATTAACCCTGAATTGCTGTAATGTGTAGAAATGTATATAATAAATTCTAAGTGGGCATTTGTCTCATCTTCAAATTCAGCTCAGAATGACCCTGCAATCAACATGAAGCTTGTTAGTTTTAAAGTGTCTGAACTGTTTTTCATATAAATCACTAAGCCTCATGATTGGGTATGATCAAAAGCTGGAATTTCTTACCTGCATGTAATTCTGATATTTTGATATTTCTATTGTCCAGTATCAAGACAAAGTCAAAATATCAGAATTTTTCATGGAATGGAAAGTTCTAGGAAACAGTTAAATGGTTTGTTTCAACATTTTCTATTAAAACAAAATATTTAGACATTTCTGAATGGAAACATTTCAGTTGTTCAATTGAATCAAAATGTTTCATTTCAAATCAGTTCATCATAAACCTGTCTTATCCTGAACTATTCCAGTGCCTCATGGGAGCTGTACTTCGGTTTCTACTCTATAGGCTGGGCCTCTTGGCTAAACTGGATCTTCCATGGTGCCACATGGCCAGAGATTCCTATAGTCACTTCAGGGGATCAACCAGCGAGGATGGGAGACCAGAGTACGATATGACAGATGGAATCGAACAGGCCTGGGGATTTCCTACAGAAAGTTTTGGTTTTGTGGACAATACATTTTCTGTCTAAAGACCTCTTGATGGAAAATTTCTGACCAGTTCCATTTCTCTTCAATCTTGCAAAGCCTCTCACATGCCTACTTCTTGAATTTGTTGAAAAGCTGCAAAGTCTAAGAGATCATTTGGCTGCAGGTGACCCTGAAAGGCCTTCATTGTTG
Source organism: Pelusios castaneus (assembly GCA_007922175.1). Lineage (NCBI taxonomy): Eukaryota > Metazoa > Chordata > Testudines > Pelomedusidae > Pelusios > Pelusios castaneus. Next base: position 225,249 of record ML685776.1, on the reverse strand, counting down.
CTAGGATGGCAATGTTTCCCTCCTAGGAACAAGAGAAGAGGAATTTGCCCAGAAGCTGGAGATTTGGGCTGCTCAGCTGTGATGTGTTATCTTTCAGAAATGCAAGAACAGAGAAGCTTGCAACCTACAGGCATATCAACGAGTCACACCTGGTTGATCTCTTCCAGAAGTGCAATAAACACCATAAAAACTTCCTGCTGATAAGCCTCAGACTAGTACACTTATCAGTGAGCTTCTGAAGTAAATGAATGGAGACAATCACCTGCCTTTCAGGGGAGAAGAAGGGTGTGGCCTCAACCTGTCTAACGTGTTACTGCTTTCCGATTGTGTGAGGAATTCTTATTTGCTAACAGGTTGGCTGCAGTTTGCAAAAATTCTGTAATTAGTAGCTGTATATTTGTAAAAGAGGACATTCATTTTAAGGCCTTTCCCACCCCTTGTCTGGTTAAATTTTAAGTCCCAATCCTACAAAAACTTATGTCATGCTTAACCTTACACACAGTGAATAGTGAAATTACAGTCAAACTACTTGTAGTGCATTTGTAGCCCGCTCATGGAAACAGGGGCAAATGCTGCCTATGAAAAAGATTCAGAGCACAGGTTCCTGGGCCCAACCCCCTGTCTCCGCTATTACTCCCCCTGGCCTGAAACCACTCTCCCCTGGTATTACCCCACGTGGATCAGGGCCACCTGACCTAAACCCAGCTCCCCTTGGCCTGAAACCACCCTTCCCCACTATAACCCCACCTGGCTCAGGGCCACCTGACCCAAACCCAGCTCCACCCCCCACCCGGCTACTGCCCTGGAGCTGCCTGGCTCAAACCCACTGCTGGCGCCCCACCCCTCCATCTACTGCTCTGAGGCCACCTGGCCTGAACCCACTGTGCTCCCCCACCCCAAACGTGTATTAGTTATGTGCTACAGTACAGGAGATTTAAAAGAGCCGGCCCCTGCCAGCCACAGCTGAACTCCCCCCAGGCGCCAGAGCTCAGGGCAGGCAGGCTTTCTGTGCCTACACGTGCTGGGGTCTGGGGCTCATATTCAGAGCCCATGCCCTGTGTGCCCAATGCTAGTGATGCCCCTGCATGGAAATCTATTGATCACCAAGAGTGACATAGACCCTTTTTTCTTTCCTCCTCAGCACCAACAATGGGACCCTGGGTTCTTTGTATTTAGAGCCTCCACTTAAGTGGCAGGGTGCATAAACTAAACTATAGGTAGCCCTATGATCTCTAGGAAATTGCAATTTACAAGGGCAAGAAGTTATGGATCACCAGATAAAGCAGAAAATATTGTTTTATTACCAGGAAGAATAAAGATAAATTAAAAGAAGGGAAAGGGAATAAGTGCAGAAATCAGATACTTCAGTAACCAATCTCAATAGGTACTAAATATTCACAAACGACATAACAGAATTGCCAATAAAGTCTCCTTACAGGCCTTAGGTGGATGGTGGAATGCAGCTGAGTTTTGGGCTCAGTCTCCTCTGTGGAATTGCGGGCTGCAAGTCAGCCTCTATTCTTCTACTTCAGAGACACAAACATGGTAGCTCCTCCTCTTCTGAGCCAGATAACACCTCTACTGGCACTGCTTCTCCTTTGCCTGCTTTAATGGAACGCCCTACAGCCAACTCCGTCCCACATACCTGTCACTGCCCAGGTTCAGCTCACTCTTACGAGTAATCCCAGGCTCTCCATCCATACACTTCAGTCAGGCTCTGGGACAGTAACTCCGCCACATCCTCTCAAACATGGGAGCTGTCTGGGTGCAGGACACATTTCAGGGTAATCCTGCACCTGGGCCTACAGGTGGTTTTCCAGCTAGTCAAGCGCATCCCTGTTCCTGCCCTTAACAGGTCTGCCTCCCTTACAGGCACGTGAGGAAGGCAGTCTCAGATTCAGTTTCTGTGTCTGGGCTGCTCTCTGAGGGAACTGCTTCTGTAAAGCCTCCACAATGGTACGGTGCTATACATAAGCAGAGGTGGCCTTTGGCTATTGGGGGCCCTAGGTGAAGGCCCATTGTAGGGCCCCAGATAGGCCTGTGAGGTCCCCCTATAGGCCCACAGGGCCCCCATCTGTGGCCCCGTGACGGCAGCAGCAAAGGACCGGGTTCTGTTTCTAGGGGTTCCCAAATAATGTTACACCACCAATTGTCCCTACCCAGTCTCCTGGGAAATTACACACCCCTCCCTGGGCATCCTAGAAGGGCAATACTTCCCCTCTCACAAGCACAAGTCAGAGTGTAGCACATAAGAGATTAAATAAAGACTATATAACGGCAACATCAAAACACAGCACTGATTGTGTTACAGTGCAAAGATTCCCACAAAATCCAATAGACAGAACTCATTCCATCCCCAGTGTACATAGAGGGTGTCCTTCACTTCTTCGTAGCGCCCCCCCCCCCCACTGCGCTTTAAAGTTTCACTGTCCACTTCTAAGGAGGGGAAGTGGGGTCAGCCCACAGCCCTCCCCTCCAATTGTCCTCTGCCACCTCAAGGTCTGCTCAAACCACCCACTATCCACTGGCTCTGCCTGCTGTCTGCCAGCTCCGCCACACCACTGCTGGCCTCTGCTCACACCCACTGTCCGCTGGCTCCACCTGCTGTCCACTGGCTCCACCACACTGCCAACTGGCCACACCTGCCATCTGCTGGTACCAATCTTCTGCTTGACTTCAGTCAGCTCTTAGTGATTTCAGTTCTCCAGCAAGTTTTTGCTTCCCTGGTGATTTCAGCTCTCTGGGAAGTTTTTCTTTCCCTTGTGATTTCAGCTCAATCAAAATAACAAAAGAGACTCCACAAGGAATCTTTAGGTCTATCCTTTAACAACAGGCAGGGAGATAGATGTTTGCTTAAGGCACAGCTCCAGCAGAGCTAGTGCTCATACCTCTCCCCACCTGGTTTTACAACTCTGAAAACTAGGGCTGCTCACTTTTTCAAGTTCTCTGTTGCTGATGGTGACTTTTCCATCAACTTCTTTGTCAGTAACAGATATACAATCAAAGCGTAGCATATCATGAAAGAGCAATATTTCCTTTCCCCCTTCTGATAAAACACCAGATTCAGAGGATTTGAACCAGTCACACATACCATCTCCCATCATGCCCAGCCTCTGGCTGAAATTATGCTGAGTGTCATGCAAATACAAAGCCCAGGTAAATCAGTTGCCCCCCTCCCTGCTTAGCTGCTAAGCAAGGGTGCGTCTACACTTGTAAATTAAGTCGACTTAAGCTTGCTTAAGTCGACTTAATTTACTCTGTGTCTACACTACACTTTCCTTAAGTCGACTTAAGCAGCTGCTTAAGTTGACTAAAGGAAAAATTAAGTCAACTTTAGTAAACCCTATTTTAAGTCGACTTTCTGCTTAAGTCAACTTTCTAAAGTTGACTTAAGCCAGTGTAGATGTGGAGTACCCCTCCAGGGCTTCCCCACTGCTCTCCCTGCCAGGGGGTGGCACAGGGAGAGCCTGGCATGCCCTGCCAGGGTCCCTGTCCCCCTTTGCCCCATTGTACCCAAGTACAAGGGGGCAAAGTCTGAGCCCCCTGGCACTTGGCAAGGGGTGCCCCCCCTGCCGCCGTGGATCATCCCAGGTCCACCTAGCCACTACAAGTCGACCTATGCGTCCAGTGTGGACGCACTAGGTCGACTTTGTAGGGTCCCCTCAAAGTCGACTTAAAATTTAAGTGTGGACATGCTAAGTCGATTTAAATTAACAAGTGTAGACATAGCCCAAGAGAGGCTCTCAAATTCTTAACCTTGCTTACATCAACTTCACACTAACCTGCCACACAACTCAGGCAATAAGACAGTAGGGTAACTGTGCTGAAAAGTGTCAGGCTCAGAACAAGAGTGGAGTGACTCAACCCCTCCGAAACGTGGAGGGATTCTATACAAGACAAGACACACACTGAAGTATTATTGTGGCAATAAAAACTTTAACTACTGTATGTGTGATCAGTGATGATATATTTTGCACGGTGGTGTGGCAATAAAATAGATGATGATTTGACTCTCACCTATACTCTACTGTGTACTGGTTCTGTCCTATTCTATTAGGTTATAATCAGATCTTTCAGTCATAGGTCAGCCTTTAGAAACAATATCTTACCCAGAAGCTTAAAAAAACCCCAGTGATCACAGAAATGAACAAACATGACCAGAGAGAAAGGGCAGGCCAAGTCTGTCTGTTTTAGACTAAATTAAACATTAAGCTTTCAAAAAGATATACAGATAAATTCTAGTCACTTAACTAACTAAGACTGAAGAGTTAACCTTTTAAAAACAAAACAAAAAACCCCAAACAAAGCAAAGATCTTTAGTTTTCAAGCAGATCCTGTGAGGACGTTTATTATTGACCAAATTCTAGCATTCTCTGCTAGTCAGATTTCTGCAGGGATATTCTGCTGCCTCTCTCTCTTTTTTAAAGCTGCGACATTTAGAATCCAGTATTTTCAGAACAGTTCAGTGTTTCTCAGAAATGGAGTGAGCATAGTATCAAGTATTTCTACTCCGTCCTGAAGTGCTCTGCTAACATCAAACATCAAATCCCAGAAACTGCACTATGGTTGTATTCCAAAGGTTGTATGGTTGTAGTAACTGTAATTAAGTCATTGGCAGGGCTCAAATGGTGAAGGAACTAGGAATAATAGAGATTCCTCTTATTAATTTTAAATAAGTTGTAATTAGTATTTATTATGCAAGAAGAGAAAAAGGATGGAGAAATTCCCACTAATAGCTTGACCCTACTGGAATTTTGCTACTTATTTTACCTGAGACCCATTGAAACTTAATCTTGAAATAATGAGGAGAGGTTTAAATGAACAGCAAAAGAAGTGTGGGTAAAAAGAGGGAAGATATAAGAAGATATAGAGGAAAGCTAATGTGCCACTTTTAAAAGAGTAAACTAGATGGCTTGGATAACTATAGAACTATCAGCCTGACAGCTACCCCAGGCAAAATACTGGAGTGGCTGACATGGGACTTGATTAATGAGGAATTATAGGAGGGTTATATTGTTAATGCCAATCAACATGGCTCTAACTTGGTATCTTTTTTACGAGATTACAGATTGGGTTGATAAAGGTAATAATGTTGATGTAATATACTTCTATTTCCATAAAGCATTTGACTTGGTGCTGCACCACATTTTGAATAAAAAAACCTAGGACATTATAAAACCAAGATGACACCCATTAGTGGATTAAACACTGGCTAACTGGTTGGTCTCAAAATGGAAATGAAGATTTCCCATTTACAATTTTAATAGCAACTTATATTTACACTTTCAAATTGTAAGTTGCAAATGTAAAATGGTACGGTACAATTAGCAAATTGTAAGGTACAACATTAATTGCTAATCTTATTAATATTACTATTATGTGATGAAATATTGCTTGCCTCAGTAAAGCAACACTAGGCGTTATATTAATACAAGTACATAAATGAGGACTACCACTAAATACATTTCAGCTGTTAGCTTTTATTCAAATTACCTTATAATATATTATCAGGAGTAGCAGCTACAGTACAATTTCTGTAAATATTTTATTTTATTACTAGTGTGTTTTGAAACCCTGACTCATTATCTATGCTGGAAAGGGGAAAGAACCCCTTTGATAGTCTTATGAAAGAACTCCAACTTCCTCTTGACCTTTGTTCTTTTTTCTACTCTAGGTGTTATGAAAAGCCACACTTCCTCTGCATGCGTCCTATTCAGTATCAGGCAGAAAGCAGGCAGACCAGTCTCTCAACTGCTGACCACCAAAACTTCAAATCTGAAAGGTTTCAAAACAATAAAAATGTGGGGAGTGCTGACTACGTATTTCTCCTTGCTTTTCAGTTGTAGAGACCATAATGGATTACTTGGGGGCAAGATGCTTGCCTAGTGTTATTCAAGACTACAATGACAAGCAGGGATGTTGGGAGAAAATGGGAATATGTGTGCCTGAAGAAAAAGGAGAAAGTACTCAATAGACTGCTCTCAGTTACAACAGTGTAAATTTGGAGTTACACCATTGATTTAATTGAAGTTACTCCACATTTATACCAGTGTAACAGAGCGTGCTAGCCCCCAGTAGTTAGTGGGAATGAAGTCTTCATTGGCAGACAATGTGTAAGAACACATCAGTGTCAATGGAAAGGATAGCGATGATGAGGCGTATGCCTTGTGATGTTATACAAGGGCAAACTAAATTATATATGCAATCACTGGCCAATCACTGTACACTTGGGCAGATGAATCTCTTTAGCTAAGACTGGAATCTCATCTAGGAGGACAATGCCCAATAGAAATCATGCACCCCTGTCGGTTGCCATTCTTGTGGTATCTATTGTTCCAGTGTGGTAACAGATGCTGAGGTAAGAGTGGGAAAGGCTATGCACAAACTTATCTTACTTAAAATACATTCATAGTGCAGATAGTTCAGCCAATTCATTCAACACATTTACCAGAGTCCTGTGCTGATGGGGAAATGATGACGGGAACAAGTAGAGAATGATTTAGGATAGGAGTGGGCAAACTACAGCCCACCTGAGCCTTTCATCAGGCCCTCCAGCTGGACCTGGCCAGAGCACAGTGATCAATCTTCCCTCCTGGCCCTTCCCTTTCCCCCATGACTCCCTCCTACCATATAGGTCCAGTGGCATCCTGGCCAGAGCATGGCCCTGCCACCTCCCTCTCTGTCCCTCTGTATGGCCCAATCCACCATATATTTTCAATTTGAGATGTGGCTTTCGGGCCAAAAAGTTTGCCCACCTCATGTTAGGACAATGGTCATTCTCCACAGACTAGGATAGATATGGCGCTCATATCCTCTTGAAGTAACAGAGCAGCATTTTTAGGCTCTGTGTTGCTTTCCCCAGTCCAGGGAAAGGGGACTGAAAAGAAACCATAAACAGCCTGCCATTTCCATACTTGCCAGAAGTGGTAGCCTGGCAGGTTCTCCAACTCAGCAGGCAAAATAAAACAAAACAGACTGTCATTTGGATCATGGAAAGTCATACCTTTTCTTGACAATGACCAAAGACCAGAATAAAGAACAGCGCTTATTGCCAAAAGACTGAAGAGGTGTTATATATACTGCTGCCGTTGGTAAACCAAATTCACCAACAAATCCCACTTCGAAGAGGTGGAAACAGGCTACAACAGTGGTTCCCAACCTTTTTGCTTCGAGTGCCACAAATATAATTTTTAGAGCCCTGAAGGGCTACCAGTCTATTTACTCAAAATTAAAATTGAATTAAATTTCTATCAAATTTCAATTGGAATCAATTAATTGAAAATACTTTCATTAAATTTAAATTGAATTGTTAATTTAAAATATTTATTTAAAATTTAAAAACATTTATTTAGTGGAAATAAAATTTAAAATTTATAATTTAAAAACAGCTTTGAATTAAAAATTTTAGCTGCTATACTTACTACTAGACTGCCAAAAACAAAGTAGGCCAATCAGGGGTAGGTTTCGCCATACAATCAGATGTTGCCTGCAAGCTTGATTCACTCCTCCAGGGAGTCAATGACCATATTATGGTGCTCCATGTGAACTTGTCCAGAGATTAGCATGCTACCTGTATCAGTGCCCATCTGTCAACAATGACTCATACTGATGAGGTCAAAGAGGCATTTAATGAAGATTTCGATAGGGTCATCAGAGGGGTGCCATACCAAGACAAACATTGTCCTTGGAGATTTAATTCTTGCATGGGAGCTGACTCTGGCATGTGTTGCAGGGTGCTAGACCATCATGGCAGGTCAAACTCTAAAGACCATCTATTTCTCTCCAAGTATGCCAAGTTCAATCTCATAATTACCAACACAGTGTACCAACAGGCTAATATAAGACTAGACAACATGGATACATGATGCACAGATCAAAACAGTAGCACGTGCTGGACTATGTTAGTGGAGGGTCTAGACAGAGACATTAAGGAGTTCTGAATGATGATTTAGACCAATAACTTATAAGCATCATATCATACACTTCTCACCAAAGCATCCCAGAAGACACCTCAAAACACTGAAAAAGATCAATGTGGCTGCATGAAAGACCCCAAAAATAAGCAAAGTTGGAACAGACATTGGAGACTGTGTTAGCTGAAGTCCTAGGGAACTCCACAGGGGCAACCTGGCAATAGCTCAGATGTCACATAGAACATCCAAGGTTCTTGACTTGGTAAGGTGGAAAAACCATCAAGGTACTTCAATGAAAATTACCCTGAAATAGATTGGCAACTGGAGACCATGCACAGCACATACAAGTCCTACATCTTGGACATGAAGGAGGCCAGGTATGATCAGGCCAAACATACAATAGAAACCCAAATTAAGGTTAATGAAGAACCACTGGTGGGAGAAAAAGGCTGCAGAACTGTAGGAAGTGGCTGACAAGAATAACATGAAAGCCTGCTACAAAGGTCTCCATGCAGTGCATTACCCCAAAATCCAGCAGAACAACCCCTGTCCTCACAGTAGATAGTAATCAGCTTCTCACAGACAAAGAGCACTTAGATTGTGGCTTGACAATCCAGGAAGCTATGTGCAATGAAGCCATCAACTCACTTCCACAGCATCCTGTCCTGGAGGAGTTGTCTGTGGCTCTTTCTTTATATGAAGTTATTAAGATCGTCAAGTAGCTATCCACAGGCAAGTCTCCAGGCCCTGACAATATTCCAACTGAATGTGGAGGTGCCCACAGGAAACTCACCAGTCTTCTCAACACTATATGGGAACAAGAAATGATGCCCCAAGAATATATGGATGCTTTCATTGTCTACTCTAGCTAGACAAAAAAAAAGGGGTGGGGGAGTGGAGGAAGCATACCTAGCTCTAACAATGACTGCAGAATCTTACTGATTCTACAGCAGGGAAGACTGTGGCACAAGTCATCCTCAACAGGCTCGTCTCTCACCTAGTAGACTCAGTATATCCAGAATCACAGTGTGACTTTCATGTTGGCCATGGCACAGTGGACATGGATTTGCTGGGCTACAAAAATTCAAAAGGAGGCTTATGAGCAGAAAAAGGATCTGTACATGGTGGGTGTTGACCTGACCAAGGCCTTTGACATGGTGAATTGTGAGGCCTAAGGAAACTCCTTCATAAATGTGTCTGTCCAGAGAAGATGAGTGCTGACATCTGCCCATTTCACAACGGCTAGGGTGATGGAGTGTGGTCACTCCTCAAAAGCCTTCCCCCTTGCCAAACAAGGAGTAGCAACTCCAGTCCTCTTTGCCATTGTCATCTCAGCCTTGCTCTTGTTCACATTCCAGGACTCTGACGAAAGCATACACATCTGGCTGCATTGGGGGTCTATTCAGCCTACAGCAACTCAGGGCCTGAACAAAGGTAATAGAACAGCTATTAAGAGTTCCTGTTTGCTGATGCCTGTGCCCTCTTTGCATATACATTCAAGGACATTCAGCTCCCCATAGCTGGTTTTGAGCTCTATAACCCTTCCCAAACTTGATTAAGCTACAGCATTTTACAAAAATCCTTTCAAGTCTGTGAGCCAGATTCTCCTGTTATTTACATCAGCTCTACCCCCTGCAACTCCACTGATGGACTTTCACCCCTGACAGCAGAAATAAGTCCAAAGGGCCTGATACTGCACCACTTTGGCCATGTCTACACTTGACAGTTTTGCTGATATAGCTATGTTCATGGGGAGGGAGGGGTGAGCGGGTATAGTTATTTCACTATAGCTATACTGGTATAAATACTTTTATATCAGTATAACTGTCTATATTAGCTATACCAGCAAAACTCTTTATATTGTCAACACTGTTCATTCAGAGTAGACAAATCTTAAGGACATGGTAGATCCTGACTTCAGTGGACTATGCATGCAAAGAAAGTTACTCACATATTTGCAGATTAGAGGCCTTAATTAGATCAACATTTTTGCTCATGCCTATCTATAAATGGATAGGGTAGATTGAAAAAAGAAACCGCTTCAAACGGTTTTTGTAGAATTTTCATTTCTGCTTCGAATCTCTTTATGCACTGAAAGGAAACAAATCAGTAAGTTACTGAATAATGCCTCATAAAATTTAGATTGAGGTCTAAATATTTATTTGCCCTGACAACACTTTCTTCAAAAATCTATATTCCTTGAACAAAATGACTTTTATAATCACTTTGCATATAGTATAGCATCTTTTACTTTACAAGCTAATTAATTAAACTGCACAAAATCCCCCTGAAATATGTAGGCATTATCTCAAATTTGCAGATGGGTTAAATAACGCAGTGAATCCCTCGCAGAGTTGGAATTAGAAGATACACGTCCAGATACCCAGACTACTTCTCAAAGAATTTACATTCACAGACATTGGGTGTAAACAAGTTCCAAAGGGGTACCATGTTAGTCTTATTCAGCAAAAC